>JAUMHQ010000081.1:3228498-3238768 GCA_032361165.1 Enteromius paludinosus
CCCTGCCGGACCTGGGACTCGAACCCACGACCTTTGGGTTACAGGTCCGACTCTCTATCCATTAGGCCACGACTGCCTCCTGAAATTAACATCTGTCTCAAGTGATCCAGCCATCTAAATTAATAGGATTGACACAAATTTCACAAAACTATTATTCAGTTCAGTTCCACACTCGACTGGTTTCAATTCAGTATAGATACACGTGGAAATATGTCAGGTACAGCACATGTCAATCTCTCTCAAATCTCCATCAACTAATGCTGTAAAATGGACAGAGTGTTATCTTTGATATCATCTTTATCCTATTCGCAATATTTCTGCTCTCTTCGCGTTTAATACATCAACACATATCACATAACGACATCATTGAAATTGAATAATAAACAATTGTTCCTTTATTTATCGACTGCTGCTCAATTATTTTGTTCATTATTCGGTTTCCACGGACCAGTGTTTTTTGCACTTGTTTCCAAACGTGCGATGCTAATAGATCAAGCAAGTTCTAATGGAGACAAACAATTTAAGAAAATATTTAACCTTGTATAAAAGCACTTCTCCTCAGACGTTTGTTCCAACGATAATTTAGATGGCTCCAGAGCTCCTGGTGCGACTGTGAGTGAGCGGGAGGTAAATACAGCCTGCAGCCCTCAAAACAGTAGAGGGGAAGAGGTCCCTCGGTAGCATTCACGCAAGAACAGCTTGACCCAGCACAAGTCTGTTTATAGAGCTTTGAGTTACAGCCATGCAAGGACTCGACAACGTTTTGGCACAAATGCATCTGTCACTTGGTAGAAGATGGACAAATTAACCAGACACCAACATGGCAAGTTTACATGACAGGCCATTATCCTTAATACATGAAGAAACTCGTTAAGGTAGAAGAAAATCTGGTGATTGGTCAATGTCCAAAAGCAACCCTTAGTGGCAAAGAAAGAATTTGCCCTTTTATTCAGACCAACATGAAACAACCAAATTGATTTAAAACTTTGCAGGATGCTTTCAATCACTTAGAGCTATGTTACACACTACATGAAAGGTAATTTCCAAAAATCCATGATAGGGGCACTTTAAAATCAGGCTAATGTTTTCAATTTGAATTCATTACTGCTACGGCAAAGCTGAATTTTTAGCATCATTTCTCCAGTCATCAGTGTCACATTATCCTTTAGAAATCATTCTAATGTGCTGATTTGCTGCTCAAAAAAAATGTCTTATTCTCTGAAAGATCTATAGTTCATCCTAAAAGCAAAAATAAACTAAAAGAGAGGTGCATGTGAGTCCAAGCTACATGGTATTTTTGTGGACCATTGATAAACAGGTCCAATGAATCGAAGCAATCAGAGAGACCCTTAAAATCCAGCCATTTTCGCCGAAGCTTTCCTAACGACTGGAGAATTTCCAAATAGATCCAACTCAATGCCCTGAGAGCAGGCACCAATCAAAATCAGCCTAACCCCTGAATGGGATCCAATCCAAGAACCCCGGAGAAGGAACAATGACAAATCCAACTCTACCTAGATTAATATCAGATACCCAATCACCCAGAATGCCACCGCCAGAGAGCGGCATCAGGTGGAACGCTTTAACCAGGGTCAGCCTCAGAACAAGACGCAGGCTGAGAGAAAACATCAGGACTGTCACACATCAAAACAGTCCACACAAAAGCCCATTTCAGGCAATTCTGCCAAATGAGAGCACATCAGACCTGAGAGAGAAAAGAAGATTTAGCCTGACAGATGTGAATGTGTTGAACTCTGTGGATGGTGATTAGGACAGAAGGAAGATGGATTGCAGACAGGAAGAGGAAATCAGAACTCAGGCAATCTTCTTTCTAATGTGCAAATTGCTCACTTTACAAAACAGACTTTTTAATATCAAACAAAGCTGAAAAAGAATCTGCCTTGCACACAGTTTTTAGTCTGGTCGAAAAACAATCAGAAACTAATCTACAGCACCAACCTGATCTCAGAATTGAATATAGATATATACTATAGTGTCGTGACATTTCTCTTAATTTATTTTTATTTGATTTTTCTTTGCTACTTTTTTGCAGTATTTTACAACTTTGTACTCATAAAGGCCTATTATGAGATCATTCACAAAACATTAGGAAACAGAAAGACTTTATTATTGTATATTATATATTCTAGTATGACACTAAAATGCCTTAATTTCAAATGGAATTGCAAAATAATTATTCTAGGTTCTGGAAGTAAAAATCCCATTAATTTTCTCCATAGGGCAATTGGTTTTTAATGATTACTTATAAGCCATTTGGAGTTAAATAGGGAAAAAAATGGGAGAGATCTCTTCCAGTCTGAGAATCGAAACAAGCAAACATCCCCTAAAAGATCCATTCACTCCAATGAAATCAATAGTTTTACATTTATCCATCATTTTTATTCCTATTATGTAATTCACAATGCTTCATAGGATTGACTGCACTTTGTCCTTTTATCCAATTCTCAAATACCTTTCAGCTTCAAATCAAAGTCATGTAATGTTGTGATTCACCTCATTGCTTGTTGTTTTGGTTCATGACCTATAACTCTAAAAATAAGACGTTTTAATAATCCATATGGGGAAAAAATACTTTCAAAACTAATACCAAGGCTGCTGATAAAATAGAGAACAAATAGTAAATACCTCCAATACCAAGGTTGCTGAAACAGCGAACAGTCACTGTTGCTATTAGTTGTGGTTTAACAACTTGTGAAAATTAACTACATATTTGTCTGGGTCGGAGCTTATTTATTTTAGTATTTTCATTAAATGATTTATTGAGGATACAGAACCGTTAATGGGAATCGTAATGAGAATCAATATTTTCCATGCAACGCCCATCAATAACTATCTAAAAATAAAGAATAATATAAACAACAGTCATAAAACTAGTGCTATATCAGGCTATCAACTATATCAGCATCAATATACAACATTATTTGGCCATAGAACGCTATGATTGGCCATGCAAGAAACAACATAAAAGATGAGAAGATCAAAAATATTGCTTGATTATACTGAGGAGGCGGACAGCCTTAAAGGAACAGTTCACTCAAAAATGAAAATTTTGTCATTATTTTCTCACTCTCGAGTAGTTTCAAATCTGTATGAATTTCTTTGTTCTTTTAAGTTTGTAACTAGGATTGACTTCCATAATATTTTTTTTCCTACTATGAAAGTCAATGGTGACTCACTTTTAAAAAAATATCTTCCTTTGTGATCGGCAGGACAAAGAAATTCATACAGGTTTGGAACTACTCAATGATTTTAATACTTCCGTGAACTATTCATTTAAGGAAGAAGCTGTTGTGATGACAACCTTCGCGGTTCTCTGAATCTATAGTAGTCTCAGCCTCAGACGTCACGCCCACGGAATGTTGGCTGCATGTCTGATGCATACGGTACGCTTAACTGGACACACTTCAGCAATGTCGAAGTCGTCAAATGATTGGTTGAATTTTATCGAATTTCCGGGGAACGTGAATGTCGCGTTTATTTTCGGTCTGCCGGGAAACAAAGCGCAGATGTGTGATTGCGGAAGAAAAACTGCCATGTTTACATGGGTGACAATGAGCATTTATCAAGATCAGTTAAACATTGGATTCTAAAAAGTATGCAATGTTCATGGCATAGACTCTTTAAGAGATGTCCAGGAGTTTTGTTTGAGGCACTTAGTGGCGACAAAAACAGGTATTTTAGCCTGTTTGCCGACGGGATTTGGGAAGAGTATTATTTTCCAAGCCTGGCCGACCCTTTGTCAGCATTTAGAAGGATTCCCAGCAGATCCAATTCTACTAGTTGTGCGTCCCCTCCTATCTATTATGAAAGATCAAGTGAAGTACCTAACTGAGAAGGGGATAAGAGCCGCGTTTGCGGGCAAACATGAAACAACAGACGCTGACAGCTGGCTGATTCAGTATTGTCTTCGGTTCTCCAGAATTGCTTGTGGGTGTTAAAAAGTGCTGAGATATGCTCCAAACAGATGCTTACCGCGAGCTTCTCATCGGGATTTTCTATGCTGACTGACTTGTTGCACGTTGTTCTGTTGTTGTGGGGACATTTCTACGCCCTGAAACATGACGCTGAACGAAACGAACTGTGATTGGTTGTTTGACACGTAGGTCAAATGGCCTCATGGGTGGGCCTTGACCAAAAAAAGCTGCTATGAATTCCAGACCTTCAGCCGTCGGTCTGGCTACGCACGACTAAATCTATACAGGCTTGAATGATAATACAGAAGACATTTGTGTTTAACCGTAATTTCTGCGCCAACATCCAATCAACCAGTCTTAGATCTAAGAACAATCAAGTCACTGAGCTTTTTTTGGAGAAGATGATGTGACCTTTAGCTTCTACACTACAAGCTTTAGTTAATATGGCAAACAGGCATCAAACCTCAACAATGATATCAAATGACCACTTTCACTAAACTCCACCTCAGCTGGCCTTGATGGGACTCACATTCTTCATAGTTGACCTCTATTCCTCTGCTCTACACACAAAAATCACCTCTGAATATACATTTCCCATCAGTCCGCTAATGCCATTTTCTACTTTGGCGCCATTCAATGAGATGAAAGGAATAATAAGAAAGAGTAAAACAAAATAGGCCCTTGGTTCTCTCAATAGCGCTATTAAATGTGAGTAATCTGCTGAGTATTTCCCCTGAAGCAGGCCATGATGTTCTACGATGTCTGGTTAAAGTCCCTAAGCAAACAGACTTCTCTCTTCAGTTCCACAGCTCAACATCAGTTCTAACGAGGCCTGATCTGATGTGAGTTTCCCAGGCCGACTTCATTACCACCCAACTAAAGCATTTAACTACACGCTGTGTTGATAATGGAACCCTCCAGAAGCAGGGAAGCATCTACTACTCAAATCGATATGTGGCATCGTCGACTTAAAACTTCCTGACACTTGGGATTGACTGAATGAGTCTTATCAAAATCTGAGAGTTTATGCCAGTACTGCCGTTCTCTGTGGATCGGCTCTGGAATTTCTCTGGAGATGCAGAGCAATAGAGAAAATTAAGACAGATGTTATGCATCTTCCTAGTTAGTTTCCCTTTCCCCTCTTTTAAATCTCCTCCAGATTCTAGCATCTGGAAAAACAGGTGGTCATGCCGCCTTCGAGTCCTCCTGGGAAGTTCTTACTTAAGAGTTCAGAAGGTGTGATTATGATGTGATATGCATTCCCAATTTCATATGCATATGCACTTTTGGTGTGTAATCAACCTAAATTCATATATTAGAGATTGATGACAGTAGTTTTGTCGAAGCAGCCCATTTTCTTATAAACTGGCTAAATCAGCAGAGTTATCTGGGAAGCTTCATCACTATTCTTCATCAACAGTTCATAAATTGCATACAAAGAAATTCCACAGGCAACACAGACAATGACAACTTAATTATGACCAATAAAATTTTCCTCGGCTATTATTCTTTCATTTACGCTGAGAAAGTCAGCAAATCTCCCACTGGTAATCAGACATTGTGCTGCTATTTGTGTGTGTTGAGCTTGTAAGTAAGATAATTCACACTTACTCTAGTCTCATGCAACTAAACTTTTTCCAGATTTGTCCAAATTACACCAAATTACCGTTTCCATGTTATGGCAGAGCCTTATAGGAACCCCCACCTGTAGGCCAAACAAGGGTTTGCTCCACTGACCACCAGTTATTTTTATGTGGTTTGCATTGCGCAGTAATGTAGTAAAAAACTGATATTAAAAGACGGATTTCCATACACTCCTTACTGATGATGTATACCTTGTACAAGCTAACCCAAAACATGAACTCAAAAAAGTTTCACATCAAATGGTTTCCCACAGGAAACACTGAACCTTTTAGTGCAATAAGTTTATATTCTGGGCTTATCTGCTTGCCTATAAAGTAAGCATATCAGTAAGCTTTGTAATGAATTTGTTCTTTTAATATTGAATTTACTATAATTTTTTAAGGTACACTCTAAAAGATGGACAGACCAGCCATTTGGGTTGTTTTGACCCAGCAATAAATTTTGCTGACAATTATCAGCTAAATTATTTCATTAAAATGTTTCTAAAGTAAATGGATAACACTTACTTAAAAAAAAACTTGCCCAAATAACAGAATAGATTATCAGAGACAAAAGAAGCAACCAATCACAGTTTGACATGAAATAGACATTATAATTTAAAAAATATAAATATTTTTTTCCAACCCTCTACCGGTGAAAGTGCACTGGAACGACAGTCAAATCCGTGACTTCCCATCCGTGAACTCATACTACTTTGTTATGAGTTTCGACGTCACATGGCCCGTGAAATAATGACAACAATGGCAGCCCCTACAAATGCAGTGTTTATGCAAGTAGTACACTAAAATAAAAGGTATAACAGCTTCTCTTGCCTCGATCATGTGCCATTTTTTCTCCTCCGTTCCCCTCAAATAAGCAAGAAAAGCACCTTTGGCGAAAGAAATTATTGTAAATGAGCTTAAGCCCCGTATTTGTTTACATCTAGCTACCACAATTCCCTGCACTCAGGCACTTTTGCGATTTGCCTGGAACGCTACATGAAGTCATGAGTCATGGTTTAAAATCGTGACTTACGGGCTCAAAAACCTGCCTGGACCGCAGCAACAGTTAGCCAAAAGCTGAAAACTAAGCAAAGAATAAAAGCTTTGAAAACTACATGTAAAATCCAAATAAGCTTTAAAGAAACACAATAATACACTTTTTTAATTCGTGAAGTTTGCAAAATTACCCCTATTATGGGTAATGGAAAGTTAATATTTTAGTTTTGGAAGTCCCAAACAACAGGTTGAAATGCATGCAAGGTCAAAAGATACTTACATTTTCTTATAATATGCATTTATCTTTACCTTATGTGTTCAACGACTCCCAAACGGCTCTTTCATTGATTCATTTTTCCAAATCCGTCTGGTGATTAGTCAATTTCATTTAAAGCAGGGTTTGTGAGCTTTTAACGCCCCAAAAGTGGCACTTAATGGCAAAGAATGAATTAGCATTTTCATTCAGAACCAAGGCGAAAAGACTAACAAGTGGGCGGGCAATATGCTAAACGGTTTGGAACTCATTTTTAAAAAACTGTAATGATTCAGAGTCGACTTTTGAGAAACTTTATACAACATGCATCTTTTCAGGAAGTTTTCATTCACTTAGAGCTGTGTTACACACTGCAATGAAAGGTAATTTTTAAAGAAATCCACAACAGGCACTTTAACAATGGTTAATGCAATAAACAAAATTTGGTAACAAACATTTTGTCAGTAAATTTGTTTGAATTTGTTGTCAAGATTAACAACCCAGTACCTTTTAAGCTGCCTTCTAGAATATGTTCCTCCCAACAACAACAAGCAGAAGCTGCCAGCCAATCACACTGGAACTAACTGTTTTATCCATTAGCTATTTTTGTGCACAATATGCATTCGACAGACTGTGAGCCACCCATACAAGATTACATTTACTCTAGGGATGGAAGTGCAGTCCGTTTACAGCGAGGCTAATTAGGGATCACAGTCTTGCACCTGTGAGGACGTTGATGAGCTTCTAGCAGTTCAGATTCAACACAATAATCTAAAGCGAAATCATGTGTTTTAAAACGACCTTTACGTGCAGTCTCACCGCTCCTTCTCTTCCTCTGCTGCTCTCTCTATTCACTGACTGAAGATGAAACACTTGACGTGCCATGGGCGGCCCCACGGTCCCAGAGCAGCGGCCTGAAGTGAGAAGGGAATTCCCTGGGCTGTGCTCAGAATTGCTGACAGATGGAGATCCACACTGACAGTGCAGGTGTGAGATGGGCCAGACAATTGGCTGATGCACTCCGAGGGCTCTCCGCAGTGTCACAGAAGTTTTTACCCAAGTGACTCGCTCTTAAAATATCTTTGCTGAGGAATACAGTTCGGCTAGAGAGGAATTATTTGTCTCTGTCTTTTCTATTGTTAGTCATGTACTAAACTGAAAACCGAACCCCTATTCAACAATTCCGTGGACTCAGCCGGTGGGGAAGTACATGGGAACTTTAGTTAAGCATTACCTCAGTCCAGCCTACAGGGTGTTTCACACTTCTTCAGTATTTACAGTCCATCCCAGAGCTGTTTTACAGCTTCTGTAATACACTCGCATTGATTCATGGACACCCTCCCAAAAGAGGCGTATTAGCCAATTACAGTGGTCCGTATCTCATCGATCTCCCCTCTCCAATGACAGCGGGTCAGAGAAGGAGAGCTGCCTTTATAATTCACATCACTGAGATGGGTGACACTACGCAGGATTAGTACTGACCCTATCTGAGGTCATGGCTTGTATAGCTCGAGCAGAGGATAAAAGCAGTCTGGTGTAAATGAAACAGCAAATGAATGCAAACCGATGGCCATTAAGAGTGAATGCTTATTGTATAAGGCCGTGGGATAGGAGCAAATGGCAGGGCTATCTATCTTTCCTTACAGTCATCCATCCATTTATCCATTCAAGCGTTTTATATCCATATAATCTATCTATCTATCTATCTATCCTTATAGCCATCTATCCATCCTTGAATTGGGAAAATCAGATTTGAAAATTGAAATCCATCTATCTGTCTGTCTGTGTGATGTCCGTCCTTCCGTCCGTCCTTATAGCCGTCCATCCATCCTTGAATTGGGGAATCAGATTTGGAAATCTATCTATCCTAGCTGTCTATCCAACTTTATATCCATCCAAGCATATTTTATCTGTCCATCTATTCTTCTATCCATCCAACCATTTATATCCATTATATTCATCTACACATCCTTATATTCATCTATCTATCCTCATAATATCTATAGATATTTTTATGCACCTATCTATATATCTATCAATCCATCTATACTATCTTGAGAAATTTTTGCTACTAAAAATATTCATTTTAAAGGGTAAGGCATTTGTAAATGGAGCAATGCAGCATGAATATTACACAATCCTCTACTTTTAATTTTGAACAGTTTGCACAGAAATGGAATCCATTCAAATTGAAATGTGTTTAAATTTAAGGCCTCATATTTGTGTACAATCCCCCATTACGCTGGCATCACTCTTACTCTTATTGTCAAAAATGACCAGCTCGTTGAGATTGCATGCCTTTCGTCAGCTTCAAAACACTGTACATATAAATGCACCTTAAGGAATACAATGCATTTTTATGAAACACTTGCAGAGTCCTCGCACGACTGCTTACGGCATGTCTTTTTGACAACACAGAAATCAGCTATTTTCAAAAGCATGTAAATAGAAAAGACCAAAATGGCTCCTTCCTCACCCAAGAGATGAGAATATGACAGCATCTGACTTAACCGTGACAATTTGCCGCCACCCGAAGCATGGAAACAGAAGGTCTTCAATATGCTCTGAGTAAAGGAGACAAAAAGACACAGTGTCACACAGTATGACGGCCGCCACAAACCTAGGCAACAGTTCAGTTTGTTTCTATCCCTGTGAAAGAGAGAACAAAACAACCTGAAGACAACAACCAGAACGGCCCAGTCATTTACTAGATGGAATCAAGGTGCTGGCTGAAGTTTGTGATTGATGAAAACATCTCCACAGCTTCTGTCAGCGAACAAATGGCTGACAAACACGGCTCCAGACCCCTGTAACACAAACACAAAGATGTGAAAGTTCTCATGTCTCAAAGCTTTGTGTAACTGTGGAATTTTAATATGAAGGATGAAGGAATTAATATACTTTTTACACAGCCTAGGCCAGGAGAGCATGTGCTGTCAATTCCTCTTTTTACATTTTCCCACAATTTGTGAATAAAGCAAACTCCTTAATTAGCCGCTCTCTCACATACACCCTTGATTCCTGTCTTTCTCGCTTCTACTGAGTAAAGGCCAGAGTAAATTGTCGACCTTAATACCTTAATCTCTGTCGCACTATGGAACATGCGGACAGTCAATGGAGTGATTTGCCCGGCTCTTAAACGTACAGCTCTTTTAAATGAACTTTAATCCATTTAGTTCAGTCTTACACCTGTGACGAGTTCACGGTCCGGACACCAGGTTGAAACAGGGTCTTTGTCAAATTAAAAAGAATGATTTCCAATTACATTACTGCAGTTGATTTCATCTATTTTGAATTTGAATATGAATAGGCAGCTTCTTTATAATGTAATGCAGTACATTTTGTGACCAGAGTTTGCCCTAGGTGCACTTGCTCATATTTTTTCAGGTAGCAGGTAGGTTTCTTGAAGCAACTTGGAGACGTTGCCACAGTTCTTCTGGATTTCGTCTGTCTCAGTTTGT
>JAUMHQ010000081.1:3290518-3305119 GCA_032361165.1 Enteromius paludinosus
TGTCAGACAATAATCTCACTGCATTATTACAATTAATGACAAAAACAATGTTTGGAAATGTGAACTGATATTTCCAACTGACACGCTACGATAGAAATAACCCACTTAAAACCAGTTTTTGTTTACTGTATGTATTTTATTATTAAAATTATAATGCTACTAAAACTACTAAATAAAAATATAACAATAACAAAAAGAGGGGGAAAATTTTTTTTTTATTTACAAAATATATAATTTTTTTGTAAGTTGCATTACTAATATATTCCTAGTTTCTTCATTTTCAAACATTAAACCATCAAACTTTTGATTCGGACAGAAAACCACACTTCACTTTAATTTACTTCATTAAATTCCTATTTAACCATTTAATGACCCTGAAAACATTCAAATGAATATGAATTATCACAGAAGAGATTTAATGTACGAATTATATTTTAATGCATTTATTTAACTGCGTTATGCCACAGACCATCATAACATCATAAATTGTTATGCTGCTTTTATCGGTTTCATACACAATGCTGATAATGCTGTCATAACAGTTTGTTTTTGGGCAAATTATTTCAAGGACTGGACAGTGAGCAATAACAACCGCCACAAAAGGGAGTATCTCTTCAGGCCAGAATGCTTTGGTTCACAGTGTCCTCCGCCCCAGGCCCGGTGAATTATCAGCGTTCCAGTGGAATGACTTTTTTTTTTCTCTCTCTCTGAGAGCGGAGAACATTCACTCACCATGACCTCTGTGTTCCTCAGAACGTTCTGGTAGCCAGCAGGATGCAGTACGATGCCGCTGGGGTTTGTGTAAACACCATGAATATGGAGCACGCTCAGTCTTCTCTTCTCTTGAGCCCACTCCAGAACCTGCACACACACAAGCACACCGCGGCATTTCATACTCCACCGCTTCCAATCCGGCTCCCACTAGGAGCGTCCAGCTGCTTTTAATGACTGCGGGTTCTAATCAAGAGGCATTTGATGGAAAAGGTGCATAAACACCCTGCCTAAAGGCCACGCTATGGAAAACCACATACGGCCTGATGAATAAAGACACAGGGAACTGAACATGCAGTCACTTGTGTTTCCGAGGGCCCTTCAGGTGAGCTGCTGTAGAGCTTACATGCACGAATGCACTACATGACGCTTGGCCCCGAGACCATAAGGCTAATTTTATGGCTAATAGCTGAAGCTTTCACTGCTTTGTGCTCAAGGAAATTTATGGCCGAAGGCAAACAGAGATGAACCCAGTGCACTGAACATCTGAGGATCAGCTTTATTTCAAAGCACACTTTGTTTTTAGTTTGTGCCGAAAGCAACCGATGATCTGATGATGGGTTCCTGTAGTCTCTTCTTCAGACATTTTTCTCTGTTATTTATCAGTGGATTTGATCAGAAATAATGCAATTCAATCATAGACTAAATAATCGTGCAGTACATGATGCAGCACATTGCTGACGGACATTCAGGTTTTATATTGGCATTGAATGATTTCTAAAGAAGACGACAATCCAGCTTTGAATCACAGGAATAAATCACATTTGAAAATATATTCAAACGGAAAATAATTATTTCAAATTGTCATTTTTATTTTTAATTCTTTTGATTTTGTTTTTTACTTTTCAAATTGAGAGTTCAGATGCAAAAGCCTCCAAGAAATGTTTGAAATGAACTCAATTGTTACTTCAGAAAATACATTTCTTGGAAAATAAACTACATTCATGCACTGACCGAATCCAATTCTAAACGTTAGACCTCTTATCGTCCAGTAAAGCAGTCAGAAGAGTGATGCTAATTCACCTCGTTTATACACAAAACACAGCTGGTACCTTCTTCTCATCTGTGAGGTCCAGAGACTCCAACTTGGTCCCTTGGTGAGCGGCGTATATTTCTAGCAGATTGTCAAAGTTAGTGGTAAGGACCAGAGCGCCGCTCTCCATCAGCTGCAGCACGGAGCGCAGGAGATGCTTCCCAGCGTTCTCCATCTTACACTCCAAGTCATCAAACACCTCGTAGAGGCAGTCTTTAAAAAAGGTGGAGCGTACATTTCCCGTCCTCTACAGAGACCAAAAGAAAGAAATTTGAGCTGAACAGAAAAACAAATCATCTTCAGGAGTATTCAAATAACGTTTCTGGGAACGCAGTGTTAAAGGAGTCTTTTAAAGGGGAAAATAAGCATTATCTTCTTCAAAGGCCTTGAAATGTTCTCTATTGAACACATCACAGGAAACTAAGCACCTTAATTAATATATATATGAATTGATTTTCACACATGGTGGTGTTCAACAACAAACGTTTCAACCCTGATAAAGGAAAACAGAATACTATTTTTGTAAGTAATTAATAACTCAACAAAATGTTTGACTCCAGAGTATACAAGAGATTGTGAAGAGAGTGCTGAGAGTGTAAGAGTTTTGACAGCAGTGCCCTTGTCTTGGTCAGACACAATCTCATTACACTGAGCTGAATTCATTCTCTGAGCTTGGCAGAGCCACATGGAAAACCAGAGGCAGAGAGAGAAAGAGTGAGTGAGAGAGAGAGAGGTGCTGCTATGAATAGCTTGCAGAATCCACTTTCTCAGGAAGAGGCTAATTATCAGCACCTCCACACCTGACGTGAGCTAATGCCTCTGATCTGAGTAGTGTAAATGTCTTTCAACTGTTTACACCTGGTATTAACCTCCGTCTCTGTGCCTGATCATAAGCTGTTAGCATTAAATACCAATACATTTTTTTTTAACCACTCAAAACTGCATTTGCAGGCATCCAGACTGTACATAAAACAGCTGACCAAAAAATATTAATTTACAAACGATATTTTCCCCAAAATCAATGGATCCTCTGCAGTTAATCGGTGCCATCGGAATAAATAGCTAATGAAAATTTGTTTTTAACAAACATGCAGAATTTTTTTTTTTTGACATTATTTCTTTTTCTATCAGCCATTTGTACTCTCATTCTGATGGCACCCATTCACTGCAGACAGAAAAAGATGAAAGTTGTGAAAACTACACATAATCTTAGACTTTAAACTTTCGTTATAAGTTTCTTACTTACGGCCATGATTTCATGCGTGTTAAATTTAATATGGTGTCTACCCTCAATACGGTCTTCCTGGAGCCCTGATTTCAATACTAAATAACAGCATTGGGCAACAAGCATTCAGAAATGAGATGAACATGCAATCAATTCTCTTGAAGGGTCTGGGATTTTGTGTGCTTATCAACATAGTGACTCAATAACATTGATGTCAGATCAAAAAAAGCAGTCTGAAAGTCTCAAGCGTGACTTATATGTTCGTGCCCAAACATGTCGAATGCTCTACTGTATTTTGACTGGCATCCACTGACTTCCTGCAAACATTACGAAGAATGCATAGCTAAAGAAATATGTCATGCCGAAGCTGAGTGGACTAGCAACTAGCTGCGGCACGTTGTTCAGGACGCATGTTCAGATTAGCCCAGTTTTTTTTTTGTGCCACTGCTCTGCTCATGTGAGGCTCAAAACTCTCACAAGTAGGTTAAATCACTGAAAGACCTCACACTAACAATAACAATCAAACAGAGCTTGGAAATGCACTGGGTGGAGACAGACAGCAGGCTGATGTTTTTCTAGGGTAGTTATTTTGTTGATGTGAATTGTTCAGCTACAGCCATTCCAGCCGACGAAACCCCAGCAGTAGAGCTGAAATTCATTACCTAACACCCTTTCACAAGTCTAATGCCATCTAAATCCTCTACTGACACTGGTGGGTTTGGATGCAAACGATACTGAGGCTTGACAATGAAAAACAGGAATAAATCCCTGAGTGCTGTTTTGACGGGGCGACAAAAACAACAACACTGGTGGCACGTGATAGCCTCGTTTTGGCTGGAGAGAGAGGACTGAACAAACTAATTAAAATTAAATTAATTCAAAAAATATATATGACAAAATATATGAATACATGGAACAAAAAAAGTTATCTTTCAGTCAATTTTAGAACAAAACTCTTACAATAAATGTGGTTTACAAGCTTATAAATGTGGCGTAACAGATCAATGTAGCCGCATCAGTTTAAGTGGCATGTGAACCAATCATTTCTTCCTCTTCCTCCTCAATAACTACTGGTTATTGCACCAAATAAACAAACATGAGAAGGTTTATTAAACGAAACAGTAAGACATACTCAAATGTTTCATGTAACTGCTCAATCATGATGTCAGCCGAACAGCTTATAAACTATATGTTACAGTTACCTCAAAAAGTCATTCACTGTATATAACTAATATATATAAGAGAGAGAGAAAAAGAGTATGTGTTCCTTCAAAAGTGTAAAGAAAATGAAAAAAAAACATCTCACCGGTGAAAGTTTCTGGATAAGGTCATGAGCAACATGCACCAGGTTCTTGTCCTCTTGCAGACTTTTTTGGAAGCGACGGCTCTCTTCCTCCTCAAGCAGATCAAAGTCATTGGCAGCATCTAGAAGTGCCTGGATCAGACCTTTCCAGGAGCGCAGAGCGGGCACCTGAGGAGCTACGGCTGAACTCACGCCCGTTCCGATCACCAGCACCAGCTCAGGAGCACGCTTGGTTTTCAGGCTGGGCAACAACTTCCTTTAGTCAGCCGAGGAAGAGGAAATGCAACACGGTCAGAGGAAACACCCATATGGACAGAACTAGGCTACAAAGTTGCATGCAAAGCATGGCTTAATCTGAAAATATGATCTTACGATCTTTTAAACAAAGAATCGGTAAAAGGAGGTCCTTGACTCTAAGAAAAAAAAATTGATCTTGGTGATTTTTGAAATCTTCTTTAATGTTGGACATGTCTAGCAAAACCTGGTTTGTGTAACTTGTTTTGATGTGTTTAAAATAATTATTTCCAATGCTTTCAAAACCTGTCTCATTCAGTCCTCGTTTTAAAGGACACACAAAAGATGGTATCTTCTTTTTTGTGCTATTACAGGAAATGCAAACAATTTAAAATCACACTGACTTTAAATGAATTGACAAAAAGTACAGTGGATATCAACATGAACTAAAACTGGTGAACAGCTTGCTTAAAAAAAAAAATCTTGTTTTGAGTTATTCGTCACACAGGTTAGGAATGACAAATGATGACAGTACTTTCATTTTTGGGTGGACTGTCATTTTTTTCTGGTGAAGTCATTCTTATCTGAAGGTACAGGTCTTTGAAAGATCACATGTTCATCAGAACAGGTCGGCAAACAGGAGCCAACTTCAATGAAGAATATTTGGCTCGCCCTGGGAATGTGCTGGCAGCAAAGCAAGACACAGACATCTGTTGCTTTCATACCTGGCCTTCTTAGCCACTGTGTCGCCATCCTCAGAGTCATGGGAAGGACGCTTCTCTGTCTTCACTGTAACAGCAGAGGCCATTCGACTCCTGAGAAACAAAGTACAATCCATTCAGCGCAATTAAAATATTGACCAAAATGCTAAACAACAGATGACAGGCAGACAAGTCATTTATCACACAGTTTTAGGACTTCGCTACACATATAAACTGAGTGAATTTAAGTGTAAAGCTTTTGTGTTGTTACCAGGAACAATGTCAAGCGCTCATTTAGAGGGAGCTTTATTGAACTAATTGCCTTTGCTGCTGTGTTGACACACACAGATTTATTCTCCTCTGGCTACAGGAACAGGTTTTGGAGTATTCACGTGCTCAAGATGTAACGAAGACATCTGAAGATGATAGTTCTGATAGTTTATGATAGTTATTGTCTCAAAATCATGCTATGACAGATTCGGGCGCCCATAAAATCAATCATAACCTGAAAACAAACACTGACCAAACATCCAAGCCAGCCTATTGAGCTAGCTAGCTAACGTTAACAGGCTAGCTGCAATTGTACCTTTAGCGCCTAATAATCGAATTATTATAATAACGTTACAATAAATAAAAAGTCTGTAAATCCTTGAATCTAATCCATTATAAATAGTATTCAAATAAGTATTATTGTAAACTAGTTTCTGTTGTTTTAGCGGGGCTGTTTAATTGAAGTCTTCAGTCACCTGTTGCTTTTGTTCCATATGTGACACAATACAGCTTTAGCAAACAGGCTAATATTACACTAGTGTCTACATGGATATTAGTTATCGCCAGACTTACAAGTTACAAAACCTAAATGAATAAAATTACATACATTTAAGTTAACTTACACTTCGTTCAACTAGAACGCCCATATTAAAGAAAATGGCTTTAACGTTATCCATCCAAGACAATAATACAGTCACGTTAAGTTAACAACAACAGTAAGTTACCGAAACAAAAGGGATATCTGAAAATAATTTTCAAAAACATAACTTACCCAGATGAACAGAGAGAGAAAAATGAGGATCCGAGTATTTTCTTAGATTTACTCGAGGCGTTTACTAATGACAAAATAAAACTCTACAAAACAAACTTTTTTATCGGCTTCCTATATAAGTTCTCGATGCCAGTCAGACTTCAGAGTCTAAAACGCTAAAGGCCTTGAATGAATCAGTGCAGCCTTTAGCGAAGTACCTGTCCAGAGACTTTCCTCTTGTGTACATAAGCTCAGGCTTCACGTGTCCGCGCATCACAGCGGATGTGCGCGCCCCCGCGTGTCTATGGGACGTAGACTGATACTGATACACACAAACACACACGCAGCTGTTTTTGTGAATTGTGGGGACATTCTACTTTTACATAAAACTATGTTTTATAATAATTTTGAAAAATTGAGACATGAATAAGTCATCTTCTACATTGTAATACCTGTGTCATCATACCCATGTGATTAAACTAAATAGTTTCCTCAAATATCACAAAAACGCACACAGAAAGACATTGTGTTAAAATGTTTTATAGGGACATTTAAAAGGCATAATGGTTTTATACTGTACAAACATCACCGAGCACCAACCCTACACCTAAACCTAAACCAAACTTTCTGCATTTTTAGATTTTCCAAAAACTGTCCCTACAAAAGTAAAAATTTGCTGGCTACTATTATCCTTGTGGGGACATTTGGTCTTCATAACGTTGCCACACACACACACACACACACACACACACTTACAGGCAGTGGCTCCAAACACAAAAGTCTGTGAAAGTAGTACATCACATTTAATGATGTGAAACATTGACAATGATACATTATTGATCATCCAAACCTTTTATTATTATTATTACTATTTTATAATATAACAAAATATAAAATGGGAAGAAAAAACAGCATCATAATTTAGGCTAAACAGCATTGTACCCTGATTCTGTAGGTGGGCTGTTCAAATTCATTGTCGTTTGAACTAATTGTGTTATCCAGCATCCGTTTTATTTGTCTTCTTCTCTGTTGTGCTTTTCTCCATTGGTCTCTTTTGCTTTGTTTCTCGCTCTCACTCATTTCTGCGACAGGTTTCACCTTTGCATGTCTTATAAGTCTGTCCCAGGCCACTCTTTGCTTTTCTAAATATTGTGCACTTCTTGGAGGGTCAGCATCGCGTCGAGCTCGGTATCTTCGCTGTTTCTCTGCTGCAGACATCTATAGCAATCTTGAAAAGTGTTGATTTTGTTCTTTTATAAAAAAAAAAATAAACACTTTTATTCAATGAGGACACATTAAATTGATCAAAATGACGCTTATAATGAGATTTCGTATTTCAAATAAATGAAATTAATGAGAGTAACCTTAATGAAACGGTTTTAAACACTGATATTAATAAAAATGTCTTGCTTGAGCTGCAAATTTGCATATTAGAATCATTTCTGCTACAGGAGTAATGATGCTGAAAATTCAGCATTAATGAATTTCATTTTAAAATATATTCAAATATAACATATTTTAAGTTCTGTTCATTTCAATTAATCTTTCACAAATCTTACAGACCCCACTATAAACCGTAGTGCAAGTTATACTCAGATTCAAGTGCATTAGTTACAGTATATATACACTACAATACACAAACAGGCTTAAATATAACAAATGATACTGATTCATGTCTATGAATAACATTGCTGATTAACATAGCTGACATACTTCTCTTTTTATGGTCAGACGCATGGCTTTTTTTGCACAATAACATAATATAATGTAATCTCACTCTATGAACTATTATCAATGAAATATTAAATCAGAGTTCACTTACCAATTTGTTTTCAAAATCTGTCACTGAAAGGCAATGCAATAATGATGCAAGTCACATGGTTTTGGGACAATCTATTGCTCAGTTACAAAGGGGTGTTGTATTAGTCACTTAGTTGACAAAATAGTGACATACCAATTCATGTTGATAATAGAAATAATATGACTATTGTATAGAGTTATATATATATATATATATATATATATATATATATACAAAATAACAGATAAATAGTTTGTTTTCTATCCTTTTGGTAAAAATCTTTTTGGTAAAAAAAAAAAAATTGCATAAATAATAATTTATTTCATTGGCACACAGGCAACTCAATGGCAGATGGCTGCAGAAAGAGCTGAAGTCTGTAAGTTGCTGCTTTTATAGCGGTTCAGTCTCAGAGAAAGTAGGATATGTTCCCATTTAAATGCTGCCTACAATAAAACAGTTAATGGGTTAATAGCAGGGCATGCTCTATTTTGGACAGGTCGTGATGTGACTGTGGTTAATGAAGCTTTAAGCTTTTTACAGCCTCTTGCGTAGAGACAAGGTGGCATCCTTATTTTCAGTACTTTCTTCCTCTAGTTCTCTCTTTTCACTGACTGCCAGTGTATTTGATTGCTTCCCACTGACTGCACTTGAAAATCAACATAACTTAAATAAAATAGGTAACTGTTAAGGATTCGGCGATGAAGCAATGATGTTTTTCTTTATAAATCAACAAAAAAGTGATGACCTCAGAAATGCTTTTTTTTATTCGATTTTATTACATCAACAAGCGTTGATAAATAACGTAGCCTTATTCATATGGTAATTTTGTGGGGGCTGCTGAAGTGACCAATCACAAATCAAGGAGAAGAGATTATGGTATATCCAGGTCTGATACAGCATTTGTAAGTATTTACCAGGATATTGCTTTGGCTGACACTAATATCTCTAGATAGATTTGATTGGTTATTTATAACCGCCGATGCAGTTCTTTGAAAATTATTTCTGCTTCAGTCGAACATTTCACAAGATCAGTTTAACATTCAGTGATCACAGGCACTCAGCTTTATGAAGCAGAAGAATCAATCCTGCAAGCCTTCACACAACACAAGCAAGTTTTCCAATGCATTATAATTAGATAAATTGTCATATTCCTAAAGCTTGCTTCAAAATGATATTTCAATCAAAATGTACTGGATCATCACACCGGGAATCTTGCAAGGTTTACTGATTTTTATAGTATTTTACAAAACGCTATAGAGAGTGAAGGCACTGTTCTTGCTGCTTTTCAGCTAAATGAAAAACGTATTCGCAAAAACTTCAAACAAATAAAGTAAAATAAAAAAATTATCATAAATATTTTAAATTTAGCATGAATTAAAATGCAACAACACTACCCCTGTATATAAATACTCTTAAACAATACAATTCGAAGAATATATATCATTTCCATATCCTGGGGGGTAAATATAATGTCATACTAGAAAAACGTTCCTCATCATTTACATTGTAGTTTTGAGATGAACTATGACCGAGACACGTTCTTGAGAGTTTTGCGAACATTGTATTAGTCACAGCATAACAGAGGAAATGTTTTGAACTGCTCTGAACTCTTTTTAAAAACCAGCCAAATCCATGTAATGTAGTAAAGGGTGTGTCCTATGGTACAGTTCGAGCATGAAACACCAGAAAGACTTTGAGGTTCTAGGCAGGATGGTGCACAGTGTTTCTCTTTAAACTGAGATTGAACCTTCCCTAAAGTTAGTCTTTCCAATCAGAACGTTCAGCAGAACGGCCTTTCCCTCTGCACACTCCTTCTGCGCCTTTTTAATGATGTCATCAAGCTGCGACTCATCCTCTCGGCCAACCAGGTAACCTTTGCCCCCGTAACCATCGGCTACAATATGGTAATCTGCAAGGAAGGAGGTGGAACGGAACAACATGTGAAGCAACTCCTCACTATGGCTGATGGAAACGATTACATTAAACATGTTTGTGGATGAATCGTTTTACACTGTAGCATTGACGTTCAAGAATTGAACATTGCACCCAAGCCTCTCACCTGTAAAGGCAAGACCGCAGGCTACGTTGCTCCCGAGCATAGGCACTTGTTCTCTGGAGATCTGACTCCAGCACGCATCGTTTCCCACCAGAGCGATCACTGGGGTCTGATGTGAGGCAACAAGACAGTCATTAGAAGGTTTCACGAGAAAAGCCACAACAACAAGTTATATCAATCAATTTTGGGTGAACTATCCCTTTAAGAGGTTGTAGATGTTGGAATATTTTTTTTACAAAACACATTCTACTACATTCTGAAACAAAATTCAGTGATGTAAGTGACTGTTCTGTGTGTTACTTTACCTTGTGACGTGTGAAGGTATCAAATTCAGCCACGCTATATCCCAGTGAGCCATCACCGTAAACGATCCAGACCTGTACACAAGATATTGGCTACAGTATGTTCACATGCTCCTTTATAATGTGATTAAGGCTTTATTGCGCATTAAGATGATGAAGTGATTTTTAACAAGAAAGAAATGTTTGATTTCAAATCTTACCTCAGACTCAGGTCGACAAAGCTTTGCTCCCAGAGCAAAACCTCCTCCAACGCCCAGAGTCCCAAAGGCCCCTGGTGCAAAGAGAAGCCACCAATCATTATGAACACAAATGAGTTATGAGTGGATTTAACAAAACAGAGATGGAGATTATTATGGAGTTACATTTGTACCAGAACTGAACATAACTTCAAGAAAAGAACGGAACAAAAAATAATAAAAAAAAAAAATCTGCTTCCAAAGATTGATTTAGGTGGTTTTGTCATCATAAATATTAATCAAGATAAGAAAATGTGTTACACATTATTTTAAGGTGTCCTTGTTACAGTGTAATTATACATTTAGGCACTGAGCATGATTAGTTAACCACACGCACTTACTAGGTTAGGATTAGGCTTTGGCTTACTTTTGTATGCATGTCATTTTTCATAATTAATATGCTATTATAATAGTAAGCACATGTAACAAGGGCACCTGTTTTCAAGTGTTACCAGAAAATGATTTTGCTTGTCAGAAACAAATTATTTCATTATATATGGATATGTTTTGAATGGATCAAAAGTGTGTAATGTAGTTTACCAGTGCTGTTGTGTGAATACAAAAAAGCTTTACTCATCCTATGCTAACATGCATAACAATCTACAGATTCAGACATAATAATACTATGGAATCACAAACACGATAACTATGACGGCTCGCCCGCTAACCTGGGTCCAGCCAACAAAGTGGGCCTCGAGGTCTCATGATATATGCAGCGCTGCCGACAAAATCCCCCCCATCAGCCACTATGATGCTGTCCTCAGTCAAGAGCTCATCCACACGATGCAAAACGCTCAGAGGGTTCAAATGTCTCTCTGTCTTCTCATGTGCTTTTGATCTGATCACAAAAATGGCATAATGAGAAACCATCACAGTAGACAACATCAAACACAGCCAAAAACACTGCCAGTTGTTTGAATGTCCATCTGTTTTTGGCCACTTCGTGCAGGCCTGATTCTCTCTCCAGAGACAATGAATCCAAGCAGCTGAGATAAGATCACCTGTTAGCTTTCTCTTTGACGGTATCTCCTTCTTTAAGGCTCCTAGGCCATTCCTCGGGACAACTGTGTCCCTTCAAGGCTTTCGAGAGACGCAGGAGGAAAGAACCAGCATCACCTGAGTAAGAAAACCTTGTCACATAATATAACAGCACACATGGTATATCTTTAAAGTTTAAATATAATAATATTTTTGGCCATGACTGTACACACACACACACACATATATATATATATATAAACTATACTATAATTATCGATAATGTAACATTTTGCAGCTGTTCACCTTGAATTGCCACTGTTGGCTTCCAGAACATGTCTGAGTTCTTTAGTAACTGACTCTTGTCTCTGTTGACAGCGATGATTTTGCTCCGTCTGTTTAGCACTCGTCCATAACTCAGTCTGAAATCACACACGGTGCCTATGCACCAAAACAAACCCATTCAGGAACAAGAACTAAGAAAAAACCCAGACTTCCCAAATATTTGATAAATAATTCCATGACTGTGTATGTGTGAAATGTATTAACTTTTTTTTCCAGGCACAGCATCACAATTTTAAAACTCATTGAGATTTCCAGACTTTCTGATTATGTGTATGGAAAACATTCCTGCACATATCCCAACCGTTCAATAGGTGGCGATGTTTTTTCACCTGCCAGCAGAACGAGGTCAGCATCTTTTAAGGCATCTCTCCTGTTTTGTCTAATGTGCAGTGGACTGTTCTTTCCCAGCATCCCTCGGGACATTCCACCCAGGAAGCAGGGAATGCCTAAAGATTCTAATGCCTTTCTGGGACAGAAGCATTGGAAAAAAACCTCAAAATCAGACTAAAAATTGACTTCAGGCACTTTTGATCAATCGTGTAAATCACTGGTTGTTGTTGTTTTGGACTTGAAACCCAATGCATTTTTGATCAATGTAATCTATATATACAGTACCAAGAGTCAACTGTGTAGACACACATACTGAACATACATTTCTTTGAATCTGAAAATACGGAAATACACAAAATGCCATTTGTAGACACCTACACAGCAGTGCCATTTTCTGTCTTTGAGCAGGTGCATCCACTTTTTTGTCTGACATTGTATGAATTTATAAATCTAAACAGTCGACGCAAAGGTCAGAGATTAACAGACCTGAAAAGGCGATCCCTGAACTGTTCAATTGACATCTTTAGAGACAGCTACTCATTTACCTGACATCATCCGCTGGTGTAGGGGGCAATGTTGCCTGACTTCCTAACAGTATGACAGGTTTCTTGGCTCTGCTCACTAATTCCACACACCTTTGGACCTGGAAAGAGCAAAAGGTTAAGAGCCACTTAAAGTGCAAAGTGATCTTATCTTCTGTATTTGGGGCACAAGTCAACATTTCAACATTTCTCCTTCATCTTTGAGCTTTCTTTCCTTGGGTGGTTGTATAAGGACTAATAGTCATCTCTTTTTGATTCTTTAAAACTGGTCCTGTATCTTTAAAGGCGGTCACTTCATAAGAATGCTATAAACTGCTAGTTGATCAGACTAGTTCTTAAGACACTGCCTTCACATTGAGGCTACGTTTATGCAACTGACACCTGGGTTTGTTTATGTAATGTGTTATATACTGAGACTGGATAATGATAACATTGTAACATTATCGTTATCATGATCAGTTGCATCTACAGTCTAACTTCCACTACGGTATATGGCACAACAGGGGAGACAAGTTTCACCTCATCCTCTGTGGCATTTGGGATGTGAACAGGAAGTGGGGACAGATCACGTGTCTCCCAAGCTCCAGCAAACAAGTTTGATAAATGATTCCGGAGATACCTATGTGACGACAAAAATCGGCAATTGCTTGAATTATTAAAAAAAACATCACTTGTCATTAATTAACAAGATTAGGAATAATAGTATGTGAAGAAATACCATGCAATGATTTTCCCCATCAGGCCTTTGGGAGTGTTTTTAGGGGCAAACTCTTTTTCCACCACATGGTAAGGGTACAGCGTGTCTATGGGAAACTCTATAAACACCGGACCTGTGAATCAAAGCAGAATTAAAAAACAGCATAATTATATATAATTACAGAATTCATGAATGCAATTACATTTGCTTAATGAAAGATCAAATAGATCCTGTAGAAATTGGTGCATTGGTTTTGTAGAAATACACCGGATTGATTGATAAGCTACAAATATACCTCTGTTACTTACAATTTGGTTTTGTGCTCCAGGGTCACAAATAAACACAGCTTCAAAATAAATGCAAACAAATATTAAGTAATAAATGGGAGAAAAGGCCATTAAGTGATTTTACATTCAATCATAGTTGTTGTTTTTTTTCCCCTCAGCAATATTGCCATTTGATTATTACTAATAAGATCATAGTGGCTGCATTCACATTCACTCTAATACACAAGTCTATTTCGACATATTATATGTGTTTTCAAAACATAACACTGATGTGTTCACATCATCATAAAAGTATTCAGATATTCAAGTGCATTTAACCACAGCAGCGAGCGATCTTCAGGACAAACACAAAGCACCAAGTGCCCAGATCTCTGATTTAAAAATAGTGGGTGCATTTTTCAATACTCTTTTGCACATGCCTATGTGAATAATGTAAGTAGACCTGTAAGTTCACTGCATTGATGCAGAATAGTCCACGTCCGGATCTCGTTGTAATGTTTAATTTCAACTACCATGTACCTATATCCAAAAAATAAGTACGATATACTTATTGTGCTCATATTGCAGAACACTTCTATAAGTGAAAAATATAAGTACAGTGTAAAAACATGTGTGTACCCAATAAGTGCACTGTACCAACTGATTAACTAAAATGCAAGTACACAGTAGGGCTGTAACGATACACCAAACCCACGATTCGGTTCGTATCACGATTTTTTTTCGTGGGGGGTGGGAGAAA
>JAUMHQ010000081.1:3325616-3339458 GCA_032361165.1 Enteromius paludinosus
TAAAAAGCTTCCCATACCCACATGCAGAGGTGTATATACAAAAGATTGGTATCATTTTAAAGGAAACCTTTTGAAATAGATATATTGTCTGTGTTATAATAAAGACAAAAAAAAAGGTGCTTTTTTATTTTTTTTGTTGTAAACTGAAATTTGAAAGTAGTTCAGGGTCTGAGTGCCTGCCCAAATTTCCCCCAAGTCCCTAGTTTCCCCATACCAACATATACAGTGGAATAAATGCAATATCTTGATGTCATTTTAAAGAAAACCCTTTGAAATTACAGAAGAAACTGCTGTAAGTGATAAATATTATTATATATGTTGTCTATCCTAAGATGAACCATGTCAACACAAGGCGTTTTGGGGCTAAATGTAATTCACTTCTGCTTTTTGCGTTCAAGACCCAAATCTAAAATATGCTTCAACTTCTTTCACTTCTTCATTACAAGTTGGTGTTATTGTGGTTTGTTTAGGTTACAGTGGGCAGAAGCTGCACTGCAGTTTCCGTTTAAACTTTAAACACTGCCGCTCTACCACAACTGAAACCAAAGATACCTGTCTGGGTAGCTGTTTAGTCTCATGAAAAACTAAGGTAAACTACATTTGGTTTGAATTAAACAATTGTTCAGTTGTCAGACAAGCAGACATCAAATTATCATGTCTATTTTACAACAAATAATGCTTATATTGTGTACTTGATTTCTAAATACAGAGCTCACCTCAGATGACTCTCAGAATGTTTGCTGCAGATCTTCTTGTATTCAGCTCTGTTCTGTCAGGTTGGTCTTTTTACTTGTTTGCATCAAAGTTTGACTACCTGAAAGTTAATTTTATTTTATACATTGTACACACACACACACTCACCATAGGCATAATGGGTTTTATATATAAAACTATGAGCGCCACACCAACCCTACACCTAACCCTATCCCTTACAAGAAACTTTGTGAAGTTTTCGATTTTCGAAAAAAAAAAAACACCATTTACAGTAGTATGTTTTTAAGCCTTTTGAAATGACAAAGGAAGTGTCCTCATAAACCAACTTTAAATTCCAATACCGCGTGTCATCCCGTAAACCACAAACACATGCACACATACATGTGTGCGTTTGACTGTGTGTTATAGGTATATATTTAAATTACTATCAGGTCTAATTATTGCACACTTGTATTCCAGTGGCTTGGTGTCAATCAGATCTGAAAGTATCAGTCCCCAAAACCCTGAACAGCATCAGCGGCTCTTGTCTTCTGATCCCCTGCCTATTCAACATTTCAAAGGAGAAGGAAAAGTTTCTTAACAGTTCAGCAGTATTAACATGGAGACGAGGAGCTCTGTGGTCACTGTACGATAAACCTAATTTCACAGACGTTCACGCTCAGAAGGAACCTTTGATGGACGTGGTGGGTGAACTACAGCAGAAGAACTGCACTTCTGTCATGAGAAACCTCAGCAGCCAGCATTCAGATCGTTACTTCTTCAGGATTGCAACAGAGGGCTTCACTATGATAGAAACAAAAGCTGTGAATATAAATGTGTCAGGTAAGGCAGAGCAGATGTTTCAATAATAAACCAAGACTTTTCCAGCACCAAGGGTTTTCAGTGGCCTCAGGTCTTTGAAAAAATGTCAGTAGCTATAACGATGCACAATCAGTGCTCACTTTTTGTACAGATGAAACACCTTTGTAGGTCATCTAACAATTTTGATAAAAATCAAATAAAATTTTGAATATATTTTAATATATTCATGTAGAACTACACTGTGTGCACAATTATTAGGTAAGTTGTATTTTTGAGGATACATTTTGTTATTGTACAACTACAGTGCTCTTGGTCAATCCAAAATGTTAACAAACCCTTAAACCTGAACATTTTAAGTAGTAAAGGTGAAGTTTTGGGTTTCTTAAGACAATATCTACATGCACACCGATATTAGGCAACTATTAGTGTGCAGAATTATTATGCAACTAAATGACAAACAAAGATTTTCCCATCTCACTTGTTTATTTTCACCTGTTAAATTGAGAATAATAAACAAACTCAAAATTTACACAGAAAATGTTTTTCTGAAATTTCAACAAGAAAACCTCAGTGACCAATATAGCCACCCTTTTTTTCCATAACTGCCACAAGCCTTCCATTCACAGATTCAGTCAGTTTCTTGATCTGCTCAGAATCAACTTTTTGTGCAGCCGCAACCACAGCCTCCCAGACACTGTTCAGAGAGGAGTATGGTTTACCTTCACTGTAAATTTCCTGGCCCAAAATGGCCCAAAAGTTCTCAATAGGGTTTAAGTCAGCCGAAGAAGGGGGCCATGTCATTAGTTTTTCAGCTTTTATGCCTTTACTGGCCAGCCACAGTACTTTGATGCATGTGATGAAGTGTTGTCTTGCATGAAAATCAAATCAAAAGTCTTCTTGAAAGATGCAGACTTTTTCCTGTACCGCAGCTTGAAGAAAGTGTTTTCCAAAAATTGGCAGTAGGTCTGAGAGTTGATTTTGAGTCCATTGTCAACCCGAAAGGTCCAACTAGCTCATCTTTAATAATACCTGCTCATACCAGTACCCCACCTCCACCTTGCTGGTGTCTGAGTCGAAGCGGAGATCTGTGTCCATTACTGATCCAACCACGGGCCCATCCATCAGGTCCGTCAAGAGTCACTCTCATCTCATCAGTACACAAAACCTTTGAAAAATCTGTCTTCAGATATTTCTTGGCCCATTCTTGACGTTTCAACTTATGTCTCTTGGTTAGAGGTGGTCGGGTTTCAGCCTTTCTTTCCTTGGCCATGTCTCTGAGAACTGAACACCTCGTACTTCTTGACACTCCAGGTAGGTTTCAGTCGTGGAATATGGCAGCACTGGAGGATAATGGGTTCCTGGTAGCTTCATGTTTGATTCTTCTCAAATCTTTGGCGTTTAATTTGTGTCATTTCTTCTCTTGCGACCCTGTTGACTATTTCCAACGTTTGATGGTTTTGTGATCACGCCCCAATATCTTAGATATTTCAAGAGTTTTGCATCCCTGTTAAAGACTTTTTACAATTTTTGACTTTTCAGAGTCAGTTAAATCTCTTTTTTGTCCCATTTTTCCTGAGGAGAAGAATCTGTCTAATAATTATGCACACCTTAATATAGGGTGTTGATCTCCTCAGGCCACACCCTCCCTCGTTACACAAATACACATCACCTGATATGCATTAAATACAATAAGCATTCAAGTTTATGCAGCTTGCAGTTGGAAATTACGGATAAAATTATGATATGGTCAAAATACTCACTTGCCTAATAATTGTGCACACAGTGTAGAGTAAATTATTCAGTTAGCTTAAACAAAGAGTGTTAAAATAAAGTGTTATTGAGTTTTGATGGTGACTTCCTGTGTTAGTGGTTGTTACCTAGAATCAACTAAAACTGGTACAGTATGTTAAAAATATCTCTCCTTTTTTGGTAAATAGATTTATAAGGCACGGAAAATCACTTTATTTCTAAAGTACAATTAATAAGTTTGCCAATGTGCTGTATTCTAAAACATAAATAAAACATACAATGTATTGTTGCTGTCAAGAAGCGGAGGTAACACAGAGGGTAAGTAAAAGTCAGTGTTGTTTATTTACAGTGCAGATGAGTTAGACAGCAGAACAGAAGACTTTGTTGAGGTGAGTATCACTGAGATAGATAAACAGTCTTGTAATATGATGATAGATAATGCTTGTCTGTTTTTCAGATGTCCGGAGACGATGGAGAATCCAGGAGAGATAGAGATCACTGGAGTAACTGAGACCAGGGGAGAGGAGCAACAGCCACACACGCTGGAGAAACACACAGGAGCTTTGGAGAAACACAGAGAACTGCAGGAGATGGAGAGAAGGTTTCAGGTAAGTCAACAGGTAAGTATTCACAGAGTAAATGCTTGCCAGAGTGAGCATCATTGATGAGATCGGATGAAGAGTGCTGTGTGGTGTGTGTCTTTATGTGCGTGCTGATAAGGTACTAATTAGTGGCAGGTGGTGGTGACCGTGCTCAGAACTCAGGGGTGAGGGAACGTTGTGATTGGCTGATGATGGAGCCTGGTGTGTCTGTGACATTACCCCCTCCTCCAGGGCCCCCTCCAGTGCCTCCTCCCGTGGCAGGGCCCCTCCGACTCCGTGGTGGTCTACCTCTGCCTCAAGGTGCTGGACAATCAGGATGAGATGCATGGAATTCTTCAAGAAGTGTTGGATCCAAGATGTCATCTCATGGAACCCAATATCTTTCTTCGGGTCCGTATCCTTCCCAGTCTACCAAGTACTCTAGGTGACCACCACGACGTCGGGAGTTGATGATCTCCTGCACCTGGTAGATTGTCCCTTCTTCCGTGACCATTGGAGGAGGGGGTTCCTCTTCTACACCAGGCTATGTGGAAGGAATGACAGGGTAATGGTACGGTTTGAGAAGGGATATGTGAAAGGTAGGGTGAATTCTGTATTGTGGTGGCAGTTGGAGGCGAAAAGTGACTGGGTTAATCTGCTCTGTGATGGTGAAGGGGCCAACAAGCCTGAGACTTAATTTCCTGCAGGGCAGGCATGGACAAATATCCCTTGTAGAAAGCCACACTTTTGACCAACCTGATAAGTGGGAGCTTCAGCTTGACGATGCACTGCCCTCTGAAGATGATGGGGAGCGTCGTCCCAGACCCTCTCACTTTCCTGGAACCAGTAATCCACTGATGGTACGTCTGCAGGTTCCCCTGACCAAGGGAATAGTGGGGGCTGGAAACAGAGTACGCATTGAAACGGGTTAAGACCTGTAGATGACTGACGAAGGGAGTTTTGAGCGTACTCGGCCCAGCCCAGGAACTGGTTCCAGGTGTCTTGGTGGCCATGACAGAGTGTACATAAAAACCGCCCCACATCTTGGATTTTCCTTTCCGTTTGTCCATTTGCTTGTGGATGATAGCCAGGGGTGAGGTTTACGGTCACACTTAGAAGGCCTTCCATACACGCGAGATGAATTGTGGTCCTCTGTCAGATACAATTTCCTCAGGAAGCCTGAAGGGGCGGAAGACATGATTGAAGAGATGTTCAGCTGTTTCCAAGGCTGGGGGTAGACCCTTGAGGAGGTACCAGGCAACAGAACTTCGAGAAGCGGTCAATGATGACCAAGATGCAGGTGTTACCATCTGAAGGAGGTAGGTCGGTGATGTAATCCACTCCTAAGTGTGACCGGGGGCGGTTGAGCACAGGAAGCGGTAGCAGTTTCCAAGTGTCTTGGACATGGCGCATTCATCCTCTTACGCACCTCTGTACATCCTTTTCCATCCCGGGCCACCAAAACCGATGTTGTAAAAGTGAGAGGGTTTTGTTGGTCCCAGGGTGTCCAGTACCCACTGAAAGGGAGTAAATCTCTTTCACTGGGTGGAACAAATCAAAGGTTATTGGGACAGCCCGGCGAAGCTTCAGGTGCTGGTTCGGATGCAACTGGAGGATCAGTCCACTGTATTGGGCTAACGAAGAGAGTTGGAGGTAAGACAGGTTCTGGTGTTTTGGGATCTGCATCTTGACTGTGCATCCGTGACAGAGCATCAGCTTGGGTTTTCTTGGAACCAGGACGATAGTTAATGTAGAAACATAATCTGTTGAAGAATAGTGATCATCTTGCCTGGCGAGGATTGAGTCTCTTTGCTTCTCTGAGGTATTGGAGATTTTTGTGGTCTGTTAGCACGATGAATGGATGGAGTGCTCCCTCCAACCAATGTCTCCATTCTTCTAGGGCTAACTTAATAGCCAACAACTCTGTTACCGATGTCATAGTTGCATTCCGCCGGGCTGAGTTTTTTGGAGAAGTAAGCGCATGGATGGAGTTTTGGAGGATACCCCTGCTGCTGTGAAAGAATGCCACCTACTCCGGTAGTCAAGGCATCATCTTCAACAATTAATTGATGTTGTGGATCGGGATGGATGAGTAGAGGGGCTGATGTGAAAGCATCTTTCATTGATTGAAAGGCTCTGTCTGCTTCTGGGCTCCAGGATAACTTTTTGGGCTGGTTTCTGAGAAGTGAGGTGAGAGGGCTGGATAGACTGCTTTAGTTCTTTATGAAGCGATGATAGAAATTTGCAAACCCTAGGAACTTTTGTAAATCTTTTATGGTTGTGGGTATGGGCCATGATGTTACCACATCCACTTTACCTTCATCCATGCGTGCCCCAGTACGATCTATGTGGTAGCCCAGAAATTGCACAGTTGGTTGATGGAAGGTAAATTTTTCTGCCTTGAGGTATAGATTGTACTCACGGAGATGAGTGAGGACTTTGGTGACATGATCTTGATGTTGCTGAAGTATATGAGGATATCATCTATGTAGATGACCAGGAAACGGTGAAGATAATGTCTGAAGATTTCGTGCATGAAATTTGGAAATACGGAAGGTGCATTGACAAGTCCATATGTCATAACGAGATATTCGTAGTGCCCAGTATCAGTTATCAAGGCAGTCTTCCACTCATCACCTTTTTGTATGCCAATCAAATTGTAGGCACTTCGGAGGTCTAACTTCGTGAAGATGGTGGCTCCTCTTAACTTCTCAATTGCAGCAGGAACTAATGGAAGTAGCTATTTAAATAGAACAATAGCCTTGTTTAAAGTGCGATAATGGATACAGGGCCGGAGACCACAGTCTTTCTTGGTGACAGAAAAAGAAACTGGAAGAAGCAGGGGAAGTGGAAGGATGAATATAACCTTGTTGAAGGGTCTCTTCTATATACTCCTCCATGGCTTTACTTTCCGGGATGGATAAGGGATAGATCTGAGCAGATTGATGGCGCAGTCCTATGGTCGATGTGTTGTGCAAACTGGCGGCTTTTTTGGGGCAGAAGACATCTTGAAAAGTTGAATAACATTCTGGAATGTTAGTGGACTGTTTCTCTAGGGGACTCTCAATAGAAGTGGTATACAGATTTACTTAGATCTGGAGGGAAGAAGAGGTAAATTTGGCCAACTTTGAGAGCCCCATTTAAAAATCTCACCAATCCACCAGGATAGAATTGGTTCATGATGTGAAAGCCACGGGCACCCTAAAACCACGTCCGTTGTTGAGCCCTCCAGAACCAGCAGATATATTTCCATTGTCCAATTTGAAGTAGTAGTGGGCCAGCTTTCCTCTTGATGCTCTGGTGAGTAAGTGGTTTATCAGTGATGGAACGAAATTGAACCGTGGGAGAGGTTTTGAGCTGGAGTTTTTTAACCAGGTCGCTGGAGATGAAGTTGCCCGCCAAGCCTGAGTCAATGAGAGCGGCCACTGAAATAGAGACATCGTGGGAAGTAAGAGTGATGAAAGTGGTGAATGGATTCATCTTTTCAATCATAGGTACAATCATACTCACCACGGGTGGGCGGCGAGGACACTCACAGATGTGGTGTCCAGCATCTCCACAATATAAACATAACCCGGAACTCAGCGGCGTTGTCGTTCAGTTATTGAAAGTCTCGGTGTCGAACTGCATGGCTTTAGAAATGGGTTCTGGAGGGCTATGATGCTCCAGCGGGCTGAGAGAGGAGGTTACAGTGCTTGTAGGGAGAGTGATAAGATTGCACACGAGCAGAACATCGAAGGGATATTTGAATAAGTTTTCCCAACCCCATTGCATCATCATGGGCAGCTAACATGAGACGTAAACTTGGTTGCAAACCCTGTCAATAGGTGGTTATCAGAGCTTGTTCATTCCAGCCGCAAGAGTGCAGAATTTCAAAGAGTATTCTTGAACTGACATGTTACCTTGCTGCAGATGATATAATTCTTCCCCAGCTGATGTACAGGAATCAGTGCGGCTGAAAACTTGAAGTGAAGTGTTGAACAAAGGCTGTATATGAACTTACTGCCGGTCCAGCTTGATTCCAAATTGTCTCTGCCCATTTTAGTGCGGATCCTGAAAGGCATGAAATCACATATGCAATCTTTGATCGTCAGGGAAAACAGTGGGGTAGGTAGCGAATGCAATGGAACACTGTAACAAAATTCCCCTGCACTCTCCCGCCACACCGGAGTAGGGCTCTGGACGGACCATGGGACTGATTATCACGGGAGGTGAAGGAGAGGTGTTGACAGTCGGAGTAGCTGCAGGTGTTACAGGTGCTGGTGATGATGCTGGTAGCGTTGCGGTGAGTAAAACTCAAAAAAAGCTCCTGGAATGGATCTGTTGTACTCATCCTGCACTATGGTTTTGGTACAATCTTCTGTCAAGAAGCGGACGTAACACAGAGGGTAAGTAAAAGTCAGTGTTGTTTATTTACAGTGCAGATGACTTAGACAGCAGAACAGAAGACTTTGTTGAGGTGAGTATCACTGAGATAGATAAACAGTCTTGTAATATGATGATAGATAATGCTTGTCTGTTTTTCAGATGTCCGGAGACGATGGAGAATCCAGGAGAGATAGAGATCACTGGAGTAACTGAGACCAGGGGAGAGGAGCAACAGCCACACACGCTGGAGAAACACACAGGAGCTTTGGAGAAACACAGAGAACTGCAGGAGATGGAGAGAAGGTTTCAGGTAAGTCAACAGGTAAGTATTCACAGAGTAAATGCTTGCCGGAGTGAGTCCACTTCATCAACGATGAGATCGGACGAAGAGAGCTGTGTGGTGTCTTTACCAGCGTGCTGATGAGGTACTAATTAGTGGCAGGTGGTGGTGACAGGTGACAGTGCTCAGAACTCAGGGGAGAGGGAATGTTGTGATTGGCTGATGATGGAGCCTGGTGTGTCTGTGACAGTTACACAGCACAGTGCAGTACAAATAAATTTATTGAATGTAAAAAACAATTTAAGATTTTAACAATTTACTTGGTTCCACCAAGTCACTGTGCAGATTTCTTTCATTTTAAAATCAGTCCTATAACGGACCGGCAACCGATGCAAAGAAGAAAAAATAGAAGTGATATGGTCCCCTTTCCGAGAACCTAATCATGACAGCATGTATCGACTAATTCTTACATACAGGAAATAACAGTAATTCAGTTGGGTAGACACAAAAGCATGCATCGTCCTTTTCAAAATCACATTGAATAAAAATGGCTTGACCAGTTCAGAACTGAAAAAATATTGTTTGTTAAATTTCAAGACCTTTTCTTACCATTAAAAATGATGGCATTTTAATGTGATTAAAAATAATTGTGGAATTTACCATAAATAGGTCAAATCAATATTAGTGGATTCCGATGCACTGAAGGGTGCAAAAACGAAAAATTCACAGCCAACTATATTTTCAAGTCCTGTAAGAAGAGGCCCTATAAGAAGTTGATTTCCTTTTTTACTGGAACATTTGCATATTAGTGTAAGAATGAAACAAATATACAATGTATACTAAATACAGACACAATTGGAAGCATGGAATGAAAACAAAATTGCTCCTTTAAGGATCCCACATGTAAGAGAGGCAGATGATGAGGCAAAATCCCCCAGGGTAACTGAAACACTCTTATTGGTTAAATAGGACTTAAAGTACTGCAAAATCAGCCGTTCAAGTTAAGCAATAAGGACTTGGTCTATGGTGTCAAAAAAACTATTTATTCTATTCAAAAGTTAATCATTATGATACAGTATGTAAAAATGTAACATAAGGTTGGGTGAGTAGCTAACAGATGTATCTTTATTGTATTAAAATATTTGGCTTTCCAATACAAACGGCCTGTGATAAACTAAAATGCTATACGTTTTGCAACCATCAATACTCTCCAATATATTTTTACCAACGCAGTCTAAAAATAACAAAATAAACATGTCCCTGGCTGGCACGAATAAATACCATGAGACTGTTTAGATTTTTACCTACTGCCGAAATCCGTATCTAAAAAGAATAGTACCTTGTTCCCACCACAGGATTAAAAAATGTAAAAATAACAGCAAAAAATATTTCTCACAAATTTTAAGTTTATAATGCATAATGCAGACTTTGTTCCTATCATTTTGAACAGTACAACTTGCAGACATGCAATGAAGTTACTGTGTAACAACTGCACTTACAGAGAATGTTAAGAATGTTTGGAAATAGGATTTCAATAAATGAATACTATTGCATTCTCCTCTCAAACAGATACCTTGGCTGAGCCGAATGTAACTGTGCCGATGCTCAGGGAAGGTCAGGAGGTGAATCTGACCTGCACTGCTCCAGCTCCCTGCCCCAGTCATCCTCCAAATGTCAAATGGGATCCTGCATTAGGTGGTGGCGTAACACAGATGACACAGATGAACGCTGATGGGACTCAGAGTGTTTCTGCCATCTTGAATTTCATCCCGTCATTCCACCATAATGAGCTGAAAGTGAACTGTATTTCCATTCATCCTCTACACAGAGAGGACAAGCCCTTGAGCAGCCACAAGACCATCATCCTCAGTGTGGAGTGTGAGATTTTAACCCAACACAGTTTGTAGCTTTTTTTTTTTTTTTTGAAAATACACATTCTTTCCTTTTCGGCCCACAGATCCTCCTAAGAAAACATGGATCTCTCGAACAGGCTGGGTCTGGCTTGGTAATAATGTGACCCTCACCTGTCAAAGTAATGCCAACCCTCCTGCAGACCACAGGTGGTTCGTGAAGAGAGCGGATGTAGAGGAAGAACTGGGCATCTCAGATGTGTTTTCCTTCACTGCAACCCAAGAGAACTCTGGAGAATACATTTGTGAGGCACAGAATCTATTCGGTGTAATGAACTCCACAAACCTGCAGATCACTGTTCCAGGTCAGTCTGTGCTTGAGGCTGTAGAGTTTCATCATTGTTATGCTTCACTTTGGCTCAGGTCTCGACTCAAAACACTATTTGTATAGGTTTAGATCTCTGCTGCTGTTCAAACAGAAAAGGTTGTTATTCATCCAAGTCTTTATCTCAGAAACACAATCAGAAAAGAAGCAAACATCAAACATAAAAAAAACGTAAAAGGCCCAATATTGAACCCTGAGGAACACCAGTGATCTGTAACCACCCAAATTAACCACAATGGTCAGTAAAATATTGTCCCAAACATGAACTTTTAAGACAAGTAAATGACAGTATCAGAAAATACACTGAAATACACAAAAATTAAGCCATAATCAGATCCTATCAGCAAGTCTTTGCTATCTGTGACAGTTTCTGTACACTGTACACTTGACACTTGAAAGGGTTCTAGTCAAGGTGGTTAGGTAAGCTGGAGGTAACTGCAAATTATCTTTGCCAAGAATATCTTTGTCCAGGTCATCTTTTTTTTCAGTAACAATTTTGAATGCTGTTTTAGTGCTCATTCTTGTTTTCGCAGGGATATCCTTCACTGCTTTCCTCTCAATTTTGGCAGTTTTACCACTGCTTATATTTGCACTTCTTATTATTATGATTTGCAGAAGGTAGGATCTGGCTGGATTTCTTTTTTAATTCAATATTTTATAAATTCCTTAAGATAATGTTTCTTGTTTTGGTTTTCTTGTTTTGGTATATGTAGGTATAAAAAACCAATCAGAAGTGTAAGTACGTTTTCTGCTATATGTTGCTATAAGTGTGTGTGTTTGTGTTTGTGTGTGTATATATATATATATATATATATATACATACAGAATTGTATGATTATAAAAAAAATCCTTTCTGTTTGTATGGAAAATGTATTTCAGGAAACAAGTCAAGATCAGGACATGTATGCCAATATGTCCACATATGCAGTGAAAAGCCAGCAGCTTCAATCAAAACCATGTGAAAACAAGTCCTGCACCATTAACCCTGTATACACACTCACACAGATTCCCCCAGACGAAAGCATCTACTCAAATTGTTGAAGTGAAAAGTAGCATGTTTTAAACCATAAACACCCATTCATGAATTGCAACTGAACATCTGCACGTCAGTTGTGATCATTTTTGATCGGTATTAACATATTTACACTTGCCAAAAATTATGATGTTCAGCCATATCCTTGCTACCACTTTTCTCAAAGTTATCCAATACCTCAAACACTGAATTTACTCTGAACTACCTGTACCTTTAATTCTTTTTTATGTGATACAATGTGATACAATATTAGTTTAGGCTGGAAATGATCAAAGACTTCTACTTTCCTGTGTATAAATATATCTTCTGTAATAAAAGGGTCATTTGAAAATCCTAAAGGCACAGAAGAGATTGTTGATTGTGTAGGTCAACATGTGACATCAGGGTCTGCTAATTGTCACTCCTGTAGCAGGCTATGTGGGAGGAGCTGTGCCATGTTGTTAGGACAGTTTGAATGTCTTACATTTTTTTTTTAGTCACATGCTCAAGGAAGGGATGAAAGAAGATTGTGATTGTCTCTTTTCTTGGATGGCCATCTCATTTTGCTAGGACTTTGCTCTCTGTCCCTCTATATTTGTCATTCTCTCTTTTACTGTCTCTCTCTCTCAGGTAACATTTAACATATGTTGTGTGTGTACTGCATGAGTAAACATATGTTCAATATATTTATAACCTACACATTTTGCTATGTAAGTCATTATGCTACTGTATAACATACAGTTGAAAATATTAATAAACAAGTTTTGATTTTTCTATCTCTGCGTTGTTGGGCTCTCCCAAAAAAAAAAGTTTCTTCCGTCTTCAAAATTCCAAGAGAGGGCAAAAGTATGGCTAGTATTAACATGCAGTACCAATCTCGACCACAAGTTGCCACTAGTAAGCATTAACTCAACCTTGTTGATTTGAGTAACATTTACTAGGAGGATTTGCATGGCATAATCAAGAAACAGTGAAGGTACAAGTGTTTCACTGGAGTACACAATATTATGGATAGAGGAAGCCATGGTTTGAAGTTGATATAAATTTACCCTTTACATTTTTCAATTTGATAAAGCACAGGCAACCAGTGCAGAAAATGTAAGTGAGAAAATGGAAAGTTTAATATTTCAATTACTTATAAAAATTAACGCACAACTATTTATTTCATATAAAAGTATCTTCTATATGGTTTTAAATAAATAAGATTATTTTCTTTGATTATCTAACAGTGGATTTTCCGCTGTCTTTTTTATCTTCACAAAATCTTAGTTACATCTGCTACTTTCTCTACTTTTATCATTTGTAACATTGCATAAAAGATTGCGTGAGTTCACTTCATGTGGTGTTAGTACACCTTTTAACTTATGGGACATTATTTTATTAGTCTATAAAAGAAGGGGCAGTAATGATTATCAAGCTTTGAAGTGTTGTTTGACTCATCAATGCTCTGAATTTCTTTCTGAATTCAGTTACATTTATTATAATGTCTTTTTTCTGCCTTTTGTTCGAAATGTTGTTTATTTCTTCATTTTTTGATTTATAAAACTTTAAAAAAAATCTTGTGTTTTATTTTTTTTTCTTTTTAAGCAGATGTTTCTTTTGATGTTTACATCATTCATAAAACAAAATATATACAAATTAATACCTAAATAGAGACATAAGTATATTGTCTACAGTATAAAACTGCTAAACTAGCACTGAAGTGTACTTAAAATGCTACTACAGTAACTACTGTGATTCTTTTTCTGAATTTATTTATATATTACCATTAGAAAAGACATTAAAAAATAAATGTGTGTGTGAGAGAGAGTGTGTCTGCGGCAAACATGCGTAAGTGTGTATAAGTGTGTCTGCGGCAAACATACCTATTTAAGAGTGTGTGTGTGTGTGTGTGTGTGTGTGTGAGAGAGAGAGAGTGTGTGTATAAGTGTGTCTGCGGCAAACATGCGTAAGTGTGTATAAGTGTGTATGCGGCAAACATACCTATGTAAGAGTGTGTGTGTGTGTGTGTGTGTGTGTGTGCTGGCGCATTTGTGGGTGTTGGTGTGTGAGGGCAGGTCCGTGAATTATGTCACACCACTTCACAACTTTGTTCTGCATCT
>JAUMHQ010000081.1:3339558-3352129 GCA_032361165.1 Enteromius paludinosus
TTTCCTACTTCTTATAGAAATCAAGTGTTTGCAAAAGACGACTGAAAAACGGTCAAATTCCAACACAACACAGACTGGGATAGGTTCTCCATCTGAAATGCTCTAAAACGGCAGCTTGGTCAGACTAATTTTGCTCTCGAAATAAATAGAATGTAGCGTCACAGGAAGTATGGGCGGGCCCAGGCTAATTCAGAAGTTCAAAAGCTTTACGTTTTCAAAAAGTGGAAGGTACTTGTGATGTAACACTATTTGCATTACATTCAAATCACTGTAAAAATAAATTCAGTAAAATTTACATTAAAAAAAAAAAAAAAAAACTCAGCCGTGGTTACCTGGAATTTGAGCGTATATTTAGCCAACTAAAATATCAACATGAAAAACAAGAACTTGAATGATCAACTAGTTCACAGAAGGAACAACTTAACAATAACGTGAACTTAACATCAGGTTTCATTTCAATATAATTCAGAGACAAACCTGGATACTGCAAAGTGATAACGATATGACCATCTGGACCCAGTGGGTTTCAATCCTGTTCCTTGGGACCAACTGCTCAGCACATTTTGCATGGTTTCTAAAGAGCTGACGATATTAATCAGGAGTGTAAATTAGGGACATGAGCAAGAAGTGCAGAGCTGTGGGTTTCCAAGAACAGGTTGAAAAACACAAGTCTAGACGCATGTAAATTAAAGTTTAAGCATATCCGGACTAAATCTTAATATACATATATATAAAGCGTATGATTTCATGAGCTCTATGGACTGGCCAATAAATAAATAAAGCTTTCATGCTGTTATTCCCCTAATAATTTTATTTACATCATCTGCAAACAATATGGATGCTATAAATACATTTATTAATGTATCCGAGACTGCATGCCATAGCTCACACAACAGTTACAACTGTGGTGCTCATTCACACACATACACAATCTTAAACAGGTCCACCATGAAGATAGACACATTATCAGGACCTATGTGGAAAGTGCCACATGTGCAATAAAATTAAAACCCAACTACTGGGAAAAATGGATTATACTGTAGGTGCCTCAGTTAACAAGAAACAATGGTGAACAACTGTAAAGTTAGGCCTCGTATAACGGTTTCCACTTGACTTCATTAAAATGTAATTACCTAACTTGATCATTAGTCACACACACAAAAATGAAGTATGGAAATGAATGCCACTTACATTACCACAAAACTGTTCATGAAAACACAGAAAAGAAAAGGGCTTTATCACCCAGATAAACCAACAAAACAATTGTAACAGCAGAGGCACCCCAATTATCCAGAATTTACCTTACATTTCAACATTTTTGTGAGCAAACACTATTTCTCAGGGGAATGTAACGCTTTTCCAAGAGATTGCAAAAAAAACATTTAAATATTTCATCTATCCTCATTTTTAAATTGGTTTTATTTATCTAGCCTCATGAGAGTTAAAGAATGCAGACCTTAAAGCCACACATGACCATACAGGTCACAATAATGAGTGGTTCACCCACATCTTCCTCATTCCTTTATCAATGCCTGTTTCCTCCACACCCAGATGTAAAAACCGAATAAGCAAATTGCATTGCGTGGGGTTCTTATTTCCAGTTTACACGCACTAAACTTTAATGTGAACGTAACATTGTATTTCATTTATGTAGCTCAATACAACTCGTGTGAATTATATTGAACTACACAAACCTGGATACTGCAAGGTGAAAGTTATATCAGTCAAGACCAGTGGTTTTCAATCGTGGTCCTCAGGGAACAATACAGGTAAATAAAGACGTACACTTCTATAAAGCTAACGTTCTTAGAAATGTGGTTCCCAAAAACAGTTATTGCAAGCAATACTGCCACACTTAGTCTTACTTTGCACATGCACAAGTTAGTGTATCGGTCTCTCACGGAACATATTGTGAAGAATGCTTTAGTCAACAAGGTTTAAACTCCAGAATAGGCCCAAAATACATACAGAGGTAGCATGAATAACTCCATCAGCTTTAGTAGTACTGCAAAAATCCGTGCACTATTGGATGTGCACATTATCATTTAGTGAATAAAAAAATAAAAACAGGGCTAACGTTGTTACAGTGTGAATAGCCAGTATAAGTTTGAATCAAAATACCCACTTCATTCCAAACCTGTAAGACTTGGTCTGTGAATTATAATTGCAGCCATTGACTTTCACAGAGTAGGACACATGACTTTGACCTTCTGGGTGGCCTGTCCTTTTTTTTTTAGGTTTGTTTTTCCATGAACATCTTTGTTTTGGTTTGAGAGTGAATAAAATAGTGGTACAGCCTGCGTATAACATCATTCCATTTCACTATACCCTAGCTTTTTTTTATTTTTTAAAGCTCTAAATATTTGGATGCTATTCATTATAAGGAACCAAAACTTCTGAATCAGCAAAGCTTGTTCTGTACGAGTTTGAAATGGCATGAAGAGTAAGTGATGTAATTATTTACCTAGAAGTAGGGCTGCACGATATGCAATGTGCATCTTGTAATGAGTGAACAATGGCTCAATGTGAAATCACACATCTGATGGATTTTGCCTTGGCTTTACTGACAAGATTTGCATCACATGTCGCACAATGATTTTCATACAGCTCTACCTAGAAGGTAATCTTGCTCAGTTGCACAGAAGCATAAAATGTGGTGGTACAGTTGGACACCACTTTTTTTTTTTCAAGTATAATATTCAATGGAAAGAACACAAAAAAAGTCTTTATCTAGAGTCTTTTAAGAGGTACCTTTAATGCACAGCATTGTCCCCAGAAAATTAACCCAGGTTATTCTTTTCCGACATGGGTTTTATCAAGCACTACAGCTGAACTCAAATGCCGTTGATGGGTTTACAAACATCAGCAGGTCAGCATGGAACTGTGCATATTTCTCCACAGTCTTATGGTCTGCCGAGGGTCACGCTGGTGCACCAGGAGCAGGTCTTTGTGTACACAGGGGTTCTCTCGGTCTTGTTCACGAATATCAAAGGTCCTGAAACCATCATGTTTAACTGCAGTGATTCCAAGTGCCTTGAAGCACATCCCATTGTAAACATCATCAATTGGGAAAAAGGGTATGTAAAAGGAAACGTGGTAAAGAGACGGAAGAAGGTTTCCAGAAAAGAGGAATCCACCACCACCAGCATAGAGAGGGTAACGGCCTTCAAAGAACGATTGAGGAACATAATATTTAATTTTAGGGTCCCGCAGAGGCCTGGCATCAGAAATCACTTGCCCGGTGTACAACGTTGTGGCCTGATGTGGCTCCAGAGACTGCAGGTGATTCAGTATCGCTTGAGTGTTTGCAAAAACATCATCATCGCCCTTAAAAATGAAAGAAACGCTAGGACAGTTATCAAGCATCCACTTGAAGAACACGTGCTCCTTGAGAGTGAGGTTGTAAAAGGAGTCATGAAAGTCCCAGACGAGGAGATCTTGAAACTGCTGAGCTTCCAATGAAACCAGTTTGTCAAGACTGGGATCATCCGCAGATGATCTGCCCAGAAGAAAGACGGTTTGTACCCGAAGTCCGTTTTCATACAAGCCTTCTCTTCCCCAAGTCTCTCGGACCGCTTGGCGCCTCTCAAAGTTCTTTGGAATGGATTTGATCGCAAAAAGTAGGAAAACTTGATCCGATCCGGTTTCTGATGCACACTTGTCAGGCTGATCGATAAGCAGGGGTGGGTCTCGACAATCCATGCCTCGGAGGAAGTCCCCATAAAGTGGAGGGTATGACTGAACATCCTGAATGTTGGCTTTTAGCAACTCAAAACTCTCAGGCTGACAGTGAAACTTTTCACGGGGGTCTTTATGAGTTTGATTGTCGATTGAGTCAAACTGCCTGAGGAGAGAATGAAGCTTCCGGTTCCAGAAGGCACCGTTTTTGGGAATGTCTTTTCTGAAAGTCTCAGAGATTGTTAGTGGTGGGAGCTCGTAAGGTGTAGCATTGTTGGCTTTCTTTTTGATAGTGCTTATCACTACAGTTGTGGGTTCTCTGGGTGTTGAAGCTGGAACTGAAGTGACCCTTGCCGAGTCTTTTTGGTCATCTTCCACATTATTTCGCTTGGAAAAGAGGATGACGACGCAGAAGCTGCCAACTACTGCTACGATGAGCAATTTCATGTACTTCCTTTTCATTTTTACAGCAACTCTGTTAGAAGATGTGCGCTCTCAAGAAACGAACAAGGATGTTGGTCTTTACAGGAAATTGTGGGCATTGACACTACAGAATGTACTTGTGTTAAATGTCATCTTCCATTGAATTTCGTTTCTTCGATCATATTCCCATTGATGTCAAGTTCAGCTGTGAGCCTAGAAGACACAAGAAACAGTGACACTAGTGAGATCACAAGGACATGAAAGTCCAACGGAAGTGAGTGCAGATTTGAAAGTTATTTATACGAAAGCATTGCAGCAAACTAAACCCTACCACAGGCTGCCTGTGGTTTGTTTGGTGACAAAGGTTGTCTGTTTGTCTTGCTTTAACATATATGAACAGTTAAGGCGTCCTTTACTCAGAATTCAATAGTCATTTCCTCATATTAGTCCAAAACTGCATGCATTTAATTAACGATACAGACAAAAGAACGATTTTTTGAAAACCAAGGTAGTCAGTCATGCAGGTTGGAATGACATCAAATTTAGTTTCTGAGTGAACTATACTGCTTAAATAAAACTGTAAATAATTAACAGACGTGATCTTTGTATGTGGATTTAATTGTTTTTGCAAAATTGGTCTCGGGTGATTAATTAAACAGCGCAGGCTCTAAATAAAAGTACACTCAGACCCATGAGGACACTGCGTTGATCTCAGAGACAGATGATGTACAACACCTGAGAGAAAGTGTAAGCTATGCTCTTAAAACGCATGTAAACATTCCTTCAGCAAATATTATATATTTGTGATCTTGCACATGATTTTTGAAGTTTAAGCCCTGCATCCAGATCTATTGCTTCAGCATTTGAAGCAGGCTATACAAAAAAAATATAAACCATATCTGTCTTGACTCATGAGCTGACAAAAAAATAAATAAGTAAATAAGGGAAATTGTGTTTTTATTTCCAAGTTTAAAACGCATTTAAAGTGCACTCACTTCTGTTTGAAATATTTGAGATTAATAATGCCTGCTACTGTACTTCACTTATGGTTATGTTAAACAACGTAACGTTATTCATTGCATGCATTTCCAAGAAGGGACAGCCCGTTTTTTCCAGGCAACTCCTGAAACAGTCGTAAAACACAGGAATAACGTTACTCGTTTAAAAACTGCTATGAGGTTATATTTTGACGCATTGAATTGTAGAAAGCATACCGTTTCTGCTAAAATACCTAAAGAAGCCGGACTACAGCATATTATAGGAAACGTAGTTATAGTTGAGGTTATTCGGCACTACCAGTAAGTGCTATACTGTGAGTCTGATTGAAACTGACAGTGAAATTGAGCATTTCTCAAGTTCTAAAGCAGAATAATGAGGAAAAACATATCACGGCTTACCGTTTTGCTCGTCATGACAAAAAGAAAGCACTCTGTGTGCCTCCACGCTGTGTGTGCTGTTTCTCCGTGGCAGACTAAACATGCCTATTTCTCCATCAGCGCCTGGCTGTCTGTGATTGGTGCTCATCAGTTAACACACCTGACGCTTAATCAAGGGAATATTGTGTGCACCCACGTGAAGAATGCTGAAGCCGGGTTGCGCCACTGAATGACAGTAAAAAAAAGGATGTTTAAAAAGGGTATATACTGTATATCTCACAAATCTGAAATTTTTTCTTAGCTATCGCAGGGTTACATCTCACAATACTGACTTTCTGAAGGCGTATAAACTCTTAACCGCGAGTTATAAAGCAAGATATTCGAAGTGAGTGATTCCTGTTACACAGGGACTTTTCTGTCTGTGATTTACTCACTCATATTTTCTCTAAAATAATGAAGAAATGGCTTAAATTCTATACTTTAGGTGTGCTTTATCACTTAAACGAAGATTAATTAGATATTAAACATATTTTTGTTTCTTTGCAAACCTTTTTTATCGTTATATGCGTTCAATTGTGTCATGAAGTTACTTACCGCAAAGCGATCAACTTCGACCAGAAATGTAAACCAGAAAAAATTCATCATTTAAAATGATGTTATGGACTAGGCTAAACGTTATCTAATCTTAAATCATGTGAAACTATTTTTTTCTACAATGTTCTCAATCAACCTAAAGTTATTATCCACACTGTTAGTTTGTACTTTCTTGTCTTCCAAAATAGATTTGAATCCCGTTTAATTCATTTTAAGGAAGTGATACTTTTTTTCCCCACTATGCAAATAGAGGTGAGAGGTTGTATTTACTTATTTTTGGTTTTATCCTTGTCATACTCTGACAGTTCTACACATTAATCTACCTTCATAAATCTCTTCAGTGGTAATGTACATAAATACAATTATATTGTACTAAATAGACTGGAGTAATGATGCTGAAAATTCAGATCCAACAGAAATCAATTGCGTTTTAAAATGTATTCAATTAGAAAACAGTTTAAATTGTTAAGATATTTCACAACATTATAGTTTTTGCTGTAGTTTTGATCAAATAAAGGAAGCCTTGGTGAGCAGAAGAGACTTATTTTTAAAAAACATTGCAAATCTTACCGATCTAAACCTTTTGAGTGGTAGTGTATACATGATTATATATATATAAAGTATGTATAAAATACTGTGCAGAAACATTAAGCTCCCAGGTGTCGTCTTTTCTCCCCTCAGGTGTCAGGTCATGGTGTTATATGTATAGATATTAGAGATTTTGTCAATCCAGTTCTAGCCTGTATTTCTATGTCTATTTGCATAGACTGTGTGTAACCAGCCATACTGATAAGACGTTTGGTTGAGGAAGGTAGCCTTGAGAAGCAGACTAGTGGAATGTGTGTGTGTCTTTTCTCAGGGAAGAATATATTGTGCGTCTGCTTTCTGAGTTACAGAGGTCTGGTCCAGAGGCCTGATGCCCCAATTATCACCTTCTTCACAATGAGATGTGCTTACGTCCATACATGGACGTCTGTAATAATCTTTCTATCTATCTTTTGGAACCAGTCAAAATGGTCAGGATGACTGATGTATTGACGCAGTTAGTGACCTCTGTTAGAGTACATATACTGATGTCTGTAAGATGTACACAGGGCGGCCTACGAACTCAACGCGAGTATTGAAACTTTGGCTTCTGCTGATGAAACTACATTTTTCTTCAATTGCTCTCATCTCTGACTCCTGGTCTGCATTCAACAAACACCTGGTCCTAGGGTCTGTAACTTCCAGAATATGTTTTTGAGCTAAATGTTAATATTATTTACAATCCTGTTGGCAATAATGGGCACAAAAAGTAGCCTACCTGTTGTTAAGAATTAAGACATGTACCTTTTATTAAAATTGTTTTGTTTTTGTTTCTAGAATAAAATACCCTTGTGGCATAAGACACATATAGTATCTTATTATTGCTCATTATTGCTTAACATTTACTTTTTTGGTTGTGATAATATAACTCACTAAGGCACATGCATGTGCTGTGGTGATGTGACAATAAAAGTTATGATTTGGTTTGAATACTGCGGCTCTCATTACACCACAACACCTGCACCGACAATTATATGTCGTGTGGATTGCAATGTTTTGTGCAGAACTGTGGGGGGGGTTACTTTATTTGAGTACAATAAAAACTTTTTACTTTTTAAAATTGTTTCCCTTGCTATTAACAAACCAGTTGAATTGCACTAATGCCCAATTTAGTTTAAATGTCTTTTATTCCGCCAAAGAGATATATTTTCACTTTCCATGAAATTGGTCATGTTCATCGGTCCTTATGGCCCTTAACATAAATTACGTAATGTTGCATCATTTACCGCAATGCACAATCCTTCACCTGGAAATGAGAGAAATTACAACAGTCAGGAAGAACGTGATTCAGCAGTGAATGCTGTCCAAAATCAGCCACAGGATCAGGAGCGCCCATGGCCATACCAATTATTTTCTTTTAGTGGTATTCGTAAGGGTTCATACGAGATTATTTGTCTCCTGCTGTGCAAGGAAATACTCAAAAGTTTGCCATCGAACTTAAGGGAGCATATTTGCTGCCTCTCTATCAAGACTAATCGCTAACCTGATTTCAACAACATATCCCTGGCTCAGCATCTTTGTTTGGTGCTTGTACATCAGTGTCAGTCATATCTATCTATCATTTACTCGGATTTTGGGCGTAGATTTAGATTTAGGTGTAGAGAAATGGTCAAGACTATATTATTGCATTAAAATGTTGTTCCATTCGTCAGCATTACACACCACAGAATGAAATGTGCACCTCGGCTGTCCTGTTCATCGAGAGCTTCACAGCATCAAAACTTATGCCCAAACTGCTGTTAGCCAACTCTTTGGTCACTTGTTTCAGTGCTGAGGAATGCATAACCATTCTGAAGGACCATGTATCAGCTTGATAACACGCAAACACACGTCACCCTGGGGACTGAGTGGTTTGAGGAACATGAACGTGAAATGAAGTTCAGTCTTCCATGACCTGCACTGTGACTAGATTTTAATATTATTGAGCCACTTTGAGGGAGCGACCTGGTTCTGCAAAGACGAATGGCTCAGAATGGCATGTGAAGTGCTTGTATCTGTCATTCCCAAGACAAATTGTTGCTGTACTTAGAATGAAGCCCTACACCAACTAATTACTGTGGTCCAAAACCAGGTGTTGCGCTTTCATTGCCCAACCCCTGTGTATATTTAGAAATTTTGAGTCGCTTTTATAATGTATTCATTTGCTTATTCTCTGACATACAATTTATTGTGATGCTTTTATTGAACTAGACTGTGTCTCAAGCACTTCAATCTGTGTTAAAATTGAGCATATAGCCTAAATCACAAGACTTGATAGAAGTGACATCATTTCTTTGGAGGGAAAACAACTCCAGGAATAGAGACATACATGTTTTCTTCATTTTTAAAAGAAGTGTATGTGTGTGTTTAAAATGACTATTATTAGTGCCTTATATGCTTGACTTGATGCACGTAAATCACTGTCTATGTGGGTCGCTTCAACTTAAATAGACAAAAATTGTGCCACTCTTTAAAAAAAGAAAATCACTGCTTTAGTATTAAATAATAATAACGGGAAATATTTGCATCTATTCACTTCATATTCATATGCATATAATTTATATTTAATATATAAAACATATTTTTCTTAAATATATACATACAGTACACGCATATATTTATGTACACAAAAACTTGTTTTGGATGCACATAATCGTTTTCCAGCACTAATTTCATAAATAAATCTGTGAAAACATGCATGCATGATCAGTTTGCTTTTGATTGAGAACAAAGATATGACAATAGACCCATATGACAAAAGACTAGCATGCTATATTGTAATAAATAAAACCACACTGAATAGGTTGAATCGGTCCTTCCTTTACTGTTTTTCTTCTTAATATGTCAAAATAAAAAACAGGAATAACATTTTAAATCAAAATGATTCAAGATTAGTCTATGCAGGAATCAGCTAGCAAAAAATAAGCAGAGATACAAGGCATGGTGTTTCTGCTATAAGTAAAAATACAGAAAGAACTGAACAGAATGAAGCAAGGCTTTTTGTGCTCAGTAATGCAGGTGCCCTGTGTCAGCCAGAGCACAAGGCATTTCTGAAACTTTGTGTGCACAGCACCCCATAATTTTACTGTAGCTGCTTTCAGCTCTCATGCAACATTCCCTTAAATCTCATTTAAACAACCAGCCTTCCTTTCCTTAGTGTTCTCTGAGGTCTGCCGGTATGGCTGTATCATAGAGAGAGAGAGAGAGAGAGAGAGAGAGAGAGGGAGATAAAGCAAGGGCAATAAGGCACTGAGAGTAGAGTTGGTGGTAAAAGAGAGCGATAAATCGGCCAATCATACTGAAGTCACGTGTTAAAGGCACGAGGCAGAGCGAGCGGCAAGGGGCAGAGGGGAGGAAGCGGGTTTTAGCGCAGGTCACTTTCGTCGTCTTGTATGGATTTCTTGATACGAAGCAGCATGGTGGTGAGCCACTGATCCAGTCGTGAGATGGTGTCATACTCTTTTACCTGACAAAACAAAGAAATGACAGTAAGGATGATGGTTTGTTCCTATAGAATTGTGTGCATGGTAGTGAAACCATTCATCTTTAGAGAAATAAAATTAGCTTATGAGGCTGTATAAACAACAAAAAGAGCCAGTGCATGCTAGTCTTACAGCGTCAGTGTATGCATCCACATTCTGTTCCTCAAAGGCATCTAAAAGTTTCTATTAAAACAAAAAAAAGAACATGTTACGCACATCATTTCTCCATCATCCCCCTCTCAGGATCACAATATAGCCAACACACTTCGCAGACAGAATTATTGTGGCCTGTTCACAATACTTTCATATCACTGACAGGATTCTTTCCCACAAAAACAGACTAAACTCTTTTACCATATATTATTTTTGCACTTTAAGTATCACTGCATTAAAAATTATAACAAGCCAATCTAGAAGCAAACCTTCAAAGCGAAGTATACAAAACCGGTTTGCATTGTCAATTTATGATTCACCTCAAGATTAGCTTAAAAAAAACACAGCACCTCAATGACACAATATATAACACTGTATTACAAAAACCTTTGATCATCCATAGTACTAAATAAATAAACAACGAATAAATAAAGAGTAGATGTATGAATAAATAATTATATACATATACCAAAATAAAATAAAAGATAGTCAGGGGTTTGTTCAGCTCCTCAGTAAAGGTAAATAAATGTTTAACCTCTTACACTCTAGGGCTATTTTGGGGAATTCCGCCTGCATTTTGCCTACCAAATTAAAATGCTTCCCATACCCACATGCAGTGGTGTATATACAAAAGATTGGTATCATTTTAAAGGAAACCTTTTGAAATTACATAAAACACTGTTGAAATTTATTAAAATTATTGTATATATTGTCTGTGTATGTAATAATAAAGACAAAAAAAAAGAGGCGCTTTTTTATTTTTTTGTTGTAAACTGAAATTTGTAAGTGTAATTTACGTGTAAATAACTTTGTTACAGTAACAAAATATCAAAGTGATTCATATCTGCATAAAATAGAGATTCTAAGATTTCAAATGGTACCACATATGGGGTTATTGGTGCATGCAAAGGGTTAAAAATCCAAGGCACAATTTGAATGCAACTTTGCAGAGTTTAACAGGTTAAATGTAGAATGCATTTAGTTCTTTTTTTATCATTTATTTGTAAAGATTTTGGATACGGTATATTTGATCAGTAATTTGACTTTTTGTTGACTGAGGTCATTTTGTGTCTTACCTTCACCAATTTGCATTCACGTGAATCTGAAAAGGCTGGAAACATTTCCTCATACTTCTGAATGGCAAGCTACAAGCACAGCATGAAAGACAAAGTATATGAAAAAGCAACCGCAAACGACAGCTGTTTTCCATCAGCTTGTTAAAGGATGTGGTTGTGGTGGGGTGTTCTTACCTTGGCGTTCAGCATGTCCACACAGAAGTGGCAGAGAGCTGCCTTGAAGAAATAGTCCTTTGCGCTGTATTTCAATAGAGTGCTGTCCATTGCATGTGTTCCAACCTAGAACCCCACCAGCACAAATAAAACTTAATCACCGAATCGTTCCATGTGCAAAAACAAAAGTTGTATTTACTGATACTGAACGATATTTAACAAACAGAGAAAGTGGCATGCGTGTAATCATATTTCTTTCACCAGATCAGCTGGTTAGTTTCAAGAACAAATAGTTGATTTTGAGTAAATGAGACTACATTCTCACAATCTGTACGTTAGATCAATAAAAGCCCCACATGAGAATTGATCTGCTTTCTTCTGAGGAAATGGACTAAAATGCGTTATAAATGTGATGTTTTCACACAGGTAAAACTTTTAACAGCTACTTTTATTTACATATCCAAAAATCCATGTTGGCAACACAGAGGCTAACTCTGTTTATGGTAATATTTGTAAATAAACACAGATCACCTTATACAGTGTGGGAAAAAAGTATTTAGTCAGTCACCAAGTGTGCAAGTTCTCCTACTTCAAAAGATGAGAGAGGCCTGTAATGTTCATTATGGGTATAACTCAACTATGAAAAATTAGAAAAAAAATAAAAAATAAATCAATCCAGATAATCAGATCAGATTTTTAATGATTTAATTGGTAAATTCCTCAGTAAAATAAGTATTTGGTCACCTACAAACAAGCCAGATTTCTGGCTCTCACAGACCTGTAACTTCGCAGCTCCTCTGTCCTCCACTCGTTACCTGTTTTAATGGCATCTGTTTGAACTCGTTATCAGTATAAAATACACCTGTTCACAACCACAAACAGTCACACTCCACACTCCACTATGGCCAAGACCAAAGAACTGTCAAAGGACATCAGAAACTACACTGTAGACCTGCAGCAGGCTGGGAAGACTGAATCTGCAGTAGGTAAGCAGCTTGGTGTGAAGAAATCAACTGTGGGAGCAATTATTAGAACATGGAGGACATACAAGACCACTGATAATATCCCTCGA
>JAUMHQ010000081.1:3357214-3400556 GCA_032361165.1 Enteromius paludinosus
TTGTCTTTGATTTATATATATATATATATATATATATATATATATATATATATAACATTTGTCATAAAAGACATTTATGAAAATTTTCTTCCATTAATCTATCAAAAGGTTATGGTTTTCCAGCTATTGCAGGTTAGTAGGTTCCAAGACATCTAGGATGTGTTCATGTATGTCCAGTGATGTTGTAACTGGCTCAACTGGATGTCAGCTGACTCCTAGCATAGCCTAGTTACATTTCACTTTCTCAGCGCCTGACTATTTCATCATCAGTTTTATGGAAACTTTATGTCAGATCACATGTCTAGAAATCAACCTTAATATAAAGATATAAGTGTTGACTTACACAGACACAAGATCTAAAATGACAATATTTAGGTTTATTGCAATTACAATAAGTCGTTGATCTTCCTGTATTACGGAACTACATCTAGAAAACAAATAGAAATTAAACTTACAGATATTTAATATGATAGATATTTAATATATATACCCAGACAATGTCATTTGGCTGGAGAAATTGTTTTAGACCATTTTTTCCCACTCTGATAAAAACTTCGTGTTTGACAGCTAACTGATTAGCATGCTAGCTGTCTGTTTACCCCGGCTGGCCTGTCTGCAGCTAAAAGTTACAAAACATACCCAAAGAGAGAGCCAAAGAACGACTGTGAGGACTTCACTTTCTTCTCGGCCTCAGCCATGAGAGCCATGGCCTCTTTTTCTTTCCCGGAGTTATCCATGAATAATGTTTACAGATCAACTTTAGCAGCAGGCTCTGGAGTCCAGCCACATCAACACATCTCTGAGGAGACTTCCAGTATGGCCGTCTGCTACCTCATTTCAAAATAAGAGTTCTTTTCAGCTTGACGGAAAACAACAACAACAACCCATAGATAATAACAAGAAACAACAATAAAATGCTATAAAATAATTAAAAATATATATATTTTTATTAATACAACCTTTATACTTATACTTACCTTCAGACAAAATATTCATTATTATTTTAAAGTTTGCATGTGTTTTATGGCTTGTATTATATTTGATACATCACACGTTTATGACTCATATCAAACAATATAGTGAGAATATGGTGGTTTCTTGATTTTAATTCTAATTTTTCACTCTATACCTCACAGTAATGATATTTATGTGCTCATTTTTATGATCAATGTGATGTAGTTTTGATTTTTGTACTGGTCTCGTTTTGTTTGTTTGATTATTTTTGGTTCCGTTTTTGTTCTTTTCACTGTTCCTGTTTGTTTGAGTTCTGTCATCATGGTTTCCAGACATGTTCTTATTTGTTTCCCGTTGTTACTCCTTAGTTCCCTCAGTTTGTGTTCACAGTTACCAAGATGGTAGAAGAAGCCACAGCCCATCGTCATTCCAGTGACCCGCCTGCCTCGTAACTCCTCCTCAACAGTCCTTCCTCACTCCTCCACATTTCTTCCACAAACACAGAGTCAGCAGGTTTGTCCGTTGAGGAGTCCCAGCCTAAACCATTTTTCATTCCAGAGGCTAAACGTGCTCTCCACCCTTAACACGCATGGACAACTAGCCCAAACCCAACTGACCCAGAACCTGAGCCTGCCAAAAAAAAGTAATCCTCCCGTGTCTCCTCAGCTACATCTGGGTCTCCTCCAGTCCTTACTCCTTCTTCCATCTGTCCCGCTATAGGCCTTGCTCTTGCCACTCTTCTGGGAGACTCCTTGGCTCCTCCCTCCATCATGTCCTCCATGGTTTTTCCCTCTGCCAACACCTCAGTCACGTCTCCCTAAAACTCTGTCTGCTGCTAGAGAACATACACATTCTCTCCTCGGTCAAACTTGTGTAGACTTATGGCATGATGTGGACACAAGTTTTTGTTCTGATTCATTGTTTATAAAAGTTGACAGCTGCATTTAGATCCTGCCTTAATCTCTGACAATTATGAAAAGCGATATAGTACAACGTAATACAAAAATGACAGCTGTAGGCAGTTTTCCCATATATTGGATACTCATGATTTTTTTCTTAAGATTATGGATAGATAAATAAGACTAATTATTTAATTCCAGTATTTGTTAATTTTGAAAGACTAGCAAAGCTTGTTTTTACATGTATTTAAAAAAAAAAGACAGAAATGGCCCACTGGCAATTTTAGCTGCTAAAAGGCCTTTTAGAAGAAGGCATTTGTTTTTCCAAGTTTTCTTTCATATTCAGAGGCTTTAGAAATTCGTATGTTTATGCTCTTGAAAGTATATAAATGGTGCTGAATTGTTTTGGCATAAAAAATATAGAAATTAGTAGCTTGTTTTTACTCCAGATTCTAGGTTGTTTTCGAAGAGTCATTAACTTAGTTAGGCTCTCATAAACTAACCATTAATACGTTGTAAATATAAATATATAACCTTTTACCAGTCATAATAGTATGTTTTATTTATTTATTTATTTTTTTTATTTATACGTGAGCTTAAAGCTGAAAAAAAAATAGGCTATCCACGGATGGTTTGTACAACTATAAGACAACTATTTGAAAACCTGGAATCTGAGGGTGCAAAAAAAAATCTAAATATTGAGAAAACTGCCTTTAAAGTTCTTAACAATGCATGTTACTCATCAAAAATTATCATCACACATCTGTAAGTTAACATTTTACCAGCAGAAATGTCTTGTTATGAAACAGCCACCAGAGGACGTGCTCTGCGTAGGTGAAATGACGCTCGCCCTGGCTAGCCTGCGGTTTGAGGGCGATCTTTCTGAGGAATTCCCCGCGTAGGCACGTGACGCGCATGTAGACCCCTCAATGCTGGTCTGTGAGAGGGAATCCCGGCGTGGAGGCGGTGTCCACAACATGTACAAATATTGTGCATGTTTTCTCGTCTCTGTGGTTGCTATGCAGTCAAGAGACTGCCACGTGTTTAGTGCCTTTACGTAACTCCTTTTTTCCTTCGTAAAGTACGAAATGTCTCATAGTTCGCATAGAAAGACTATGTGACCACATTTAGATGCCTGGTAAGAGGCTTATGGAAAATGGCATGCCATGTTGTCCTAAGGGAATACTGTAATGCTGACACAGTAACAAAAACATGCACTTTTTAGTAATGTGTTTAGGGAAAATGTTAGGAGCTACAGTATAAACTGCAGATGATTAAAGTGATTTATGTTCACTTGCTCAATTTGTGATCTCAAATTCTTGTATGTTCACACAGCCTGAGTCACCTCACACATACAAACTTGCAGGGTTCAGGATCGAAACCAGCCTTGAAGAAAAGTCCAAATAGGGGGATGTTAACGTTTTCCATAAAGAGATCGCGTCAAATCTTAAACTTGGGCTTTAGGAAACTTAACGGACCCGAGGAAAAGATATTAATAACTCCTTCAAGCCCATCCCACCACATTCTTCACCACTGAGTCACAATATAAACCAGCTAGCAATGGAGCGATGGGTGGATTGCCTCTGTTTCTCATTTGTGTTTCTTTCCACTAAGAAATTTAGGAAAGAAACAGGGAGATACCCTTCCTCTCTTTCTTCACAAACCTCAAGGGTTACACACACACACAATGCTCATACATACATTCTGTGGGGTTGTGTGAGAGGAGAGGGACAACCCAGGCATTGAGTAAGTTGTGAGAAAGGTTATAACACAGCGTCTGGAATGATGAAGCGCTGGAAAGTATAAGCAAAGAGAGGTACGGGTGGTTCTGCTGGAAGATGGAAAATGGTGGTATGGGGTTTTGGCAGGGAGATCTGTGACTCACTGTTTATCTGGCTTGTCACTGAGCAACGTACGGCATATGTGTGCACAAGACTGCAGCCTTTCTGCCTGCTGGTGCCTCCTTTCCTAAAAATTCAAGATTCGTAAAAGGCTCTTTCCATACCAAATAGGCTTTGAAACTTTAAAGTCTGTTTTTGGTTAGTGAGTGAAAGGAGAAAATGTCAAGTGTCAACCCAGGGATGTGAAATTTTGAGATTTTGAACTTTGTTTTGAGTAATAAACTAGCAATATAAACACAATAAATAAATATAATAATAATGAAAATGAAGTAAAAAAACTCTTTCAGCATTTTACAGTGCATTTCTTTTTGCAAAAATGTTTTTTCAAACCAAAAAGGTACAGTCAAAAGTCTTTATTCAGCTCAATATATTTACTGTGAAAACATTGGGTAACTGAAGCGGTCAGTGGAACTGTTTACAGTAGTCAGTAAGAAATCTCCACTTTTTTTTTGTTTTGCTTTAACATATATGAAATTTATTTATATATATATATATATATATAGTGACATTCGTTCAAAGTATGCATAGAGCTAAATCTATAAAAAAGACAAAAACAAAACTGATCACATATAAAGCATATCTCATTTTTGATTTTAAAAGCAACGTGCTAGTAAAACTGTTCCAAAAACAAAGTCTCAAAAGGTTTTCACTTGCCTCCTCGGGTCTGCTGTCAAAGGAGTTCCAGAGTTTTAAATACTTGTCTTGACTTCACATTCTGATTTAGCTGACTACATTAAAAGCCTATAGATTTCTACAATGATGAAAATACTGTAAAAGTCTGTTATCTACAATATTTTTTTGCTATCACCAAGCTCTATGAGTTGTGTAGCATTTGATGTGATGTCATATGAAAAGAATGGCGACAGATGCAACATTCCTTCCAAATGACTGAGACCAGTCTTTGGTTTATCACAACGCTCATTGGGTTCCAGCTGGAAATCTTTGAATTGTTGCATTAAAAGAATACAGAGTAAGACATTAATTGCATGTTACAAATGACCAGAGTACAAAATGGCACAAAAATACAGTGAACGGAGATGCAGTGCAGCTGCTGTGGAGCTGGACAACATGCAGGAAGTGCGGAGATAGATCAGTAAGCCACGTGGGCAAAGTGTCTAAGCATCAGAGCCTTTTTGCCTGCGCTTGGATGGAGGTACGAGACGGGCAGGCAGCTCAGGGGGCAGCCCGTGACCCTCCAGTTTCACTTCGATCAGGTGGCTCGCCAGGGCAAACTCCTCATCATCCAGCATGCCATCGCGATCCACATCCGAGAGCTTCCAGATGCGACCCAATACGGAGTTTGGCAGCCGTGTGCTCACCATCCAGTCTTTGGCTTTGGTGCCACTTAGTTTGCCTTCGTTCGGTGCTAGGTTGTAGAAGATCTCGTCATACTTGGGCTTGTCCTTTGTCACCACCCATTCTTCATCTTCTTCACCCACTTCACCATTTTCATCCATGATCTCTCCAAAGGGGTCACCTTCCACGAAGGGTCCGGCGCGGGTTCCCAAGAAAGCCCCACCTTGGACCCCAGGCTGTACCCCAGCCTCTATTTCTTCCTGCCTAAGAAGGGGCATGAGTTTGGCAATGTCGGCAGACAACAACTCATCCAACATAGTCATCAGGTTGGGCTTCAGAGCTTTGAACTTGGTGAAGTCATGTGCCATTAGCTGCTCCTAAGGAAAGCCAAGAAAGACTCTTTCAAGCAACAGAAAGGAGATTTTAACCTCTAAACAAGGACCAGGTGGTTCACTAACCTGCATCTTGGCACAATCAGGGAAGTCTCCAGGAGAGATATGATGCTGTAGCTGAATCTTGGAGAAGATGACCGGAAGCTGGTAGATCAAGTTCTTCTTTTTATTGTCCTTCCTAAAGACAGACGGCATCTCTTGCTTCAAGTAGCTGATGATATGGGCATGCACCTATGAGTGAAGCACATGTAGACCCCACTGACTTTCATTGTATTGACACAAAACACTGATATATCAATCAAAATATCTTCTTTTGTGAAGAAAATCCCTAACCCAAGTCATCACTTACATCGTTGGGTAAACTAACCCAAATGTTTGCATTCAAACAGTTCCCCAACAAAGCAGTCATTACTGATATATTATCTTACCCTCACAAGACGGGCCCTTTTGACCAAGTCGTTAAGTTTGCGTAGGGCTGCGTTGCGTGGCAGATTCTGGATATCAGCAAACAGGTCTTCCTCCTCCAACTCAAACAGCTTGCGGTTGTCGGTCACCATAAGAGGTTCAGACCAGAAGGATCCGATGTACACTCTCAGCACCTCGGGAGTACCAAACACTTTCCCCAGAGACCACATTAACGCTCCATACACCCTCATGAGCTGCTGGGTGTCAACCATATCAGCCTTGTTCAGCACGACACGGAGTTTGTCTTCATTGCCTTTAAGGGCCCCGATGGCCTCTGAGAACTCATCCGAGATCTCTAATTTGTGAGCATCAAAGAGAAGGATGATCCGGTCCACACGTTCAGCAAACCAGCGGAGAACTGCTGGGAAGTCATATCCTACCAAACGAGATAAGAGGTAAAACACAATCAATAAACTGAACAAAACAGACTAAACTCTTCGACAAAGAGTTTGCGCTGATTAAACCCACCGGCTCTAATTTTGATTTCGAAGCAAGAAAGGATGTTGAAAGCTGACAAACGGTCAACTTGAATGCTACTTTAATTCTTTAGTAAGGGAATGAACTGCAAGAAGCATTGCAAATAGTAAATTAAAACTAACACGATATACAGCTATAAGGTCTCTTTTTGAATGGGATTTGTACCTCAGGAGGGACATTGGAATGCATTGGGGTTAACATTGACTTCTCTGATTAGTGGGGCTCTTTTTAGGTTAAACTCACACTGGATTGTGGATTCTAGAGAAGCGTACACTATTTCCGTACAGCAAGGGTCTCCAATTCTGCTCCTGAGAACTATTGTACTAGAGATGTTAGCATCCACCCCAATCAAACACATCTGAACTTGTGAGTCATAGGTTACTTAGTAATTACAGACAAGTTTGTTGAAGAAGTGTTTTTGCAGGACGGTAGCTCTCCAGGAGCAGGGTTGGAGATCATGGTAGGCTTTTCTCGAATATTTGTATGTAAGGTAGGCAACCCTCCTCCTGGAGGACTACCTTCCTGCACACTTCACTTACAACCCTTCTCCAACACAAATAATCCTGAATGCCTCAATTAGCTCAAGTGTTTTTGATTAGGGTTGAAGTAGAAGTGTTTTCTGTGGATTATAATTCTGGAACTATTTTCAAATTAGTAGACCCTATACCTCTTTAACAATCTTCTAGGTGATTATGTACGCATGTGGTATGAATAACATAATATGCTTAAATAGTTATGACAACAGTTTAATCCTCCAGACCCTCCTACATCCCCTTAATACATGTAATGCCTTCACATTCCTTCCCTTTCCTCTCCCTGTCACACCTTAATGGCTCACTTTCCCATTCTGTGCGTCACTTCAACTGCAGGAAAATATTTGAGGAAAAGCAGACGTTGAGCAAAGAGGTGCAACACTGACATACTAAGATTACCCAACAATGTTCTCTGTGGGAGAGCCTAGAGACAGATTATCTACTGTTTGCTCTGAAACATGTCTCAGATCAGTACTATCATTTTTACGCCTGCAGTTTCTCTGAGGGACTGTATAGGGTTAATTCAGTTTTAACAGTTTAAAAAGAAAGTATTTTACTAGTAGAAATAGTTTGAAAGGCCTATTGTAAAGTATAGTAGGGTTTTTAACATGGGACTAGGGGAAAAGCTATCAATAAATCTTCAACACTGAATTAAAGAGATATTCTAGACAAGTTTAAATGAAATTAAATGAAAAATAAAGAGGGAAGTGGATTTAAATTTGTCATAAAGTACTTACAAACCCCTCTCACCCTACATTTCCAGTCAGCTTACCTCGACTCACTCTCTGTTTAGCACCGGAGAGGATGCCCGGGGTGTCAATTATGCTGATGCTCTCCAGAACCTGGTTGGGCATCTGAGCACACTGGAATCTATCAGAGAAAGAGACAAGGTTTAAACATATTTTGTATTTCATTCAGTGAAGCTAACTTTAGTAAGTTCATTTTTCCTCCTGGTCCAAGTAAAGCTTTAAAGTGCTGTAAGTGCTGTATGTCTCATAATGTTATGCACAAAACAGCTGCGATTTGATTCCTTAAAAGGGCACAGCACAGATATCAAACATTCAGGAGCTCTTTAGTCAAAATCACTCTCCCCCAGAGAAAAGCTGAAAAAATGATCCATTACTCCCATCACAGCTGTTGTGTGTGATCTAAGAAGCAGACTTCTAGCGTCACTCCTCCCAGGCCGATCCATTGTGTGGAAGTGGTGCTTGAAACACACAGGGCTTCCTGATGGAAAATGACCAGCACTGCCAAAATCAAACAATACTCGCCACTAATGATCTGCCGCATAGAAAAACACAGTCTCTTCCTGCTTAAAATGAGTTTAACGAGTGGACAGCTTCCCTGGGCAGGAAGTAGGAGAAAAGAAGTTCTCAAAACATGTTTGCAAAAATACACCCAAAGAGACCGGGGGTAAAACTGGATCTGATAAAGACTCCCTGGCACTCAAAACAGTGCCTTCTCTGGTGCTGACAGACAACTGCAAGCTAATTATGTTGAAACTCTTTTGGCAAGGTTAATGAGATGGCTGAGGTATTCATGGCCTGGACTTGAACTACAGCTTACTTTCCTCCCACTGTTTAGCTACTGCTTGGTATTTTAATAGCCAGAATTGTTCACTTCATTCACCAAATTAATATTGCTTATACAGTCAGAAATATTAGGGTCCATGCTCTTTTTCGTCCAGATATCATAATTACAATGAATAAATAAATACAATAGAAATGCAACTTTTACATGCAAACACTTCAAATAAAGCTCTTATACCAAGAGCTTGTTTATGTGTACTGTATATTTTTGGTGAATGATATAATGAATAAAATCAGTATTTATTTGAATTAGTTAGGCACAATATTCCATTTTTGTTTCTATATATAAATATTTGAACAAATCTGCTTCACTGCTTTTGAATATATGAGAAAAATGTTTGTCTATCAAATCAAAGCCATTTCAAAAATAGAACATTATAGTTCATTGACTCTAAAAACGAGTCCCCAGCAGACCCTCAAGAATAAGATATTAGATTTGTTCTTTTTATGACAGGGCAGGATGTGAAGTGTTATGCTTTGTATGCTTTCTTGGAAAAAAAGAACATTTCTGATTAGTGATTGACATATAAAATGTCTTCAAAGTGTAAGGAAAATATGGTATTATTTTTTCACGTAGCTGTAAACTACGCTACACAATATTAAATTGGGAACTGTTAAACTTTCCGATGATTTGTCATAACGTCATGAAGCTAGTGAGCAGTCACACAACAGACAACGCACTTTCAACCTCATAGCAATCAGCTAACTTGGCAACCTCATAGCACTACTCTGGCAACCACCCACTACAATCTAGCAGTGTAAAGCACCACTATCTTCAGAAAATGCAAAAATCCTTGCAAATGTAAAACTCATAAATATTTGATTATGTAAAGACAACTTTGAAACAAGGTCTTCTTTTTAAACTTTGGTGGACTCCTCTAAGTAATCTCACGTTGCAGTTCTGCTTTAGGCACATTAGCGCTCATTGCCCTCTCTTGTGATATCGCTCCCTTCCACAAGTTCCCCACAAATAAGGAAAGTCCCTCCTACCTTAGAAATTTGGCACGGAAGCTTGAAATTCCGTAGAGCAAAACCTAACACACTGTTTCTCTGTTATCTTCCCAGCGTGCCCAGAGTAAGCAGATGGATCAGTCAACACATTCTTCCACACAACCCACCCTCATTTCTCATGTCACGTCGTACATAGCAGCTCAGTGTAACATCTGCCTGTATGACTCTATTCACCTGTTGAGGAAGGTGTTTCCGAAGGGGTTGAGCTTGCGGAAGGGTTTGTTGGGATCCACTATCAGGGCATTTCCAGGAATGATGCCCTCCACGTCTCCGTGCATGATAGCGGTGAAGCAGTCGGTGGTGGGCTCTGGGCCTATACGACTCCCTGGGATGTCCTGTTCCAGCAGATACCTGTGTTGACAGGACAAAGCCATGGTTGCTGTGTTGACATGATAGTTTTTAATAACCTTGTGGTTTTTATTCTGTCATTTACCAGAACAAACAAAACATTGTAGAACAGTTTGGAATAGTTCAGCTATTTATGTTTCCATTCTGTAGGCTCAATGACCTAAAAGCAACCCTTGAATTTAATACTGGGTTCAAAACAATGTTACATAGGCAGAAATCAAACAGAAAATCACACCTAGTGAGCTCCCAAGGTCATATCAATGGCCATAACCACACAGACACCATTGTTTTTGCTTCTTTCAAACATACTTTTACTTTAAAGTCTATGCAAAGCAATATTAAATATGTTTATCAAATCACACAAAAATGTTATAACCACCCAGCCTTATATGAATGATAATAAACGCGAAGTAAATAAAATAAGTTTCCAAAATCTTGAAAAAATGAAGTTTTGTCTGCTCTCTGAAGCGCTGGGGGGCGTGTCCGCTATCGGCGCCGAAACCACGCCCCTCGCGCGGGAAAGCTGTCGCCTCAGTCAACTGTCAAACACGCTACAACCTGAACTGATGCTTCTTCTAGCAGCTTACCTGGATTTACACAGCCATTTACACAACAGGTAATATGCATTTACAACCTAGCTAATAAAATGTTGGCTGTAGTAATTTACAGCAAAGTCAGTAACTCACGGTTGAGCGGCGAACCGCTGATGCTAATACGCTCAAGTGCTCAGTGGCTCCAGTGCGTCATCGAGACATGATTTTAGGTCCGCCCTCCCCCCCAAAAAAAGTCACGTCTAACAAAACAATTCAGTTGTTCACCGTTTTTGTAACATGTTTTCAGCAGCACATTTTTCACTTTTCAATGTGTTTAGATTGCTTTATATGGACCTCTTAAAAGCCAAAAAAACTATGCTAGTTAACTGATGTATGTAGGATCTTACTTGATGAAGGTCGTCTTTCCTGTGGAGTACTGACCAACCACTAGCACCATGGGTTTGTTGTCAAAGTCGGCGTCCTCCAGACTCGGTGAGTGGAAGTCATGGAAGCCGTAGTACTGCTCCAGGGGCAGAAGTTTCTTTTGATAGAGTGACTTGAGGCCCTCGGTCACTGTCCTGATCACCTCAGGGGCCTTCTTGACATTCTTGCGTCCCCAGCGTGACATCTTCAACTTGCGAGAGTATTCAGAGTTTCCTTTGCAGTTAATTTATGGCTCTGTTTTGCACTGTTTACGTGTCCTCTGGGATGACTGTGAAGACTCTTCTCTTTCTTACAGTATTTGTATAACGTACCCAAGTGTTCTGCCTTACAGGTTTACAGTAGTTAAGGGATGTTTGCTGGAGTTATAGCATACAACGTTATACAACTTTTAACTCTTGGTTTCTTCTGATTTAGCAAACAATGTTTTGCCTGAAAAACATAAAAAGTAAACAGAATGTTAAATTATTATATTTTATATTGAATATACTTATACTGTAGCCATTTTATTTCTTGGGTAACAGGCCTTGCGCCCGTTAAAACGCCTGGATTTTCCATATATCTTCAAATACAGAATCTAAAGAGACGTTTTTAGCCTACAGGGAAAGTAGAGTGCATTGTCCATGCATGTCCTTGGAAAATGTTGGTGCTCATTTTGGAAACACCCACCCAAACTCTGGGTCCACAAACACACATTCATAACTTATTTCCGTATATTGAAAAGAGTGAGCCATGTTTTCCAGCAGCGGCTTACAGTGGAAAGTTAAATGAGTGAAGGATTACGTTGAGTAAAGGGCTGAATACACAAGTGATGCATCAAACAAAAGCGTATTCAGTTGTTTTTATTGAATCCTGACAGGATTTCGCGGTAACGAGCCCTTGGCTCACAGTGGATTCGAAACACTCCCTACAAACGCATCATGTTTATCAAGAGTTATTTTGAATCAAAATGGAGATCATGCAGAAGTAAATGCATGTTTCTCACATCACAGTTGAGCCTCTGTTATCAGCTGTTAAGAGTTGTGTTGTAATAAAGTTCAACTTTTGCACAGCTGCCTTGGCAAAAGCATGATGGTTGGGATTTGACTTTTATGTAATAAGACTCACATGTTGCGCAGAAGATGGAAAATGCCTTGTGGCATCCTTCACCGCAATTGCAACAGAGAGTTGAATTCTTTTGGAGAAGCCTTGAGCTTCGGTTAATTTCCACAAGTGTTACAGAATCAGAAACACTCATGTGTGCCAATAATCGGAGGTAAGGCCAAAGGCATTTGCTCCCTTGTTTGGACCTTTTCTTGGTTCATCGTTGCATGCATCAAATGTTCCAAACTTTATTCTGAAACTATATCTAATCAAAAAGGGATTTTAAAGTGCGATACACAAAGGTATATTCCAAAAAAGTCCATGATTTGTCCTCTTACCTTAGTACTTGAAGAGATGAAAAACCTTAACCACTCTTTCTACACGTGAGGATGTATCTTAGGAGAACAATCTTTGTCTAAGGCACCCAAGCAGCACCAAGTCAAATGTTTCAAGTGATGGCTCTTCTCGGATATTTGATGTATTTCAGATGCGAGGTCTTGATCTGATCTGCCTGTGCTTCTGACTCCCCCAGCAAAATCAGCTCTGAGGCATGCACACAAGTACTGCCTCTTTCCCTGCCTACGTTTCTCTCTGCACCTCTTCTTCAAACACTGCCTGACGCAGAAGCAGGGGAGAGCCCTGGATGGCGAGTGATGACAATGGGTTTAAACCAGGGTGGGGACAGGGAGTGAGGGGGGGTGCATGAACAAGATAAGGTGGAGTCAAGCGTTTTATAGGGCGAGTCATTCATTTACATAAAGTACTGCCTGCAAAACGTGAGGGTGCGGTGGTGCTTGTCTTTCAGCAGACGCTGCACCATGGGACAGCATATTCTATTATGATTCCTTTGGGTTTTGTTTGATCTAAGAGATCAGTTTGCAGAGCAGATGTTCACGTGACTCTTGATGCTGGCATGACAGACCACCTTTGAGAGACTTGGCAGATCGTTGCGCCTCTCTGACTCAGTCCCGATTAAACAATGCCCCCTACTGACCAGTAAGATCGTTACATATAGGCTACACAATGAAATCAAGGTTATACTTTATTTTGATAGTCTACTTGATAAGTCACATGTTAACCAGTCCCCTTAACTTGCAACTACATGTCTAACTCTCAGACTGTTAGGGTAGGTTTAGTAGAATAAGTTGCCATACACAAGCCTCTGATCACGATGTTGTGGACCCATCAAAATAAAGTGTTAGAAGATATTAAGCATATAAAACTCCAATGACTGTTAGTTGACATGTAGTTACTTACGGTTAGTGGACTATCGAAATAAAGCATTACTGAAATCAAATAAATCTCTTAAGCTTTCAGCCTTGAAAAAGTAACCAAGTCAAATGGCAAACAGAAACAAGTGGGATTGTTTCATAAAAGAAGCAAGGTTTAATTTACAGTTTTACTAAATGTACAGTTTTTTTTAAAAAGTGTCATTATACACAATAAATACAATACAAAATTAATCTGTAGTACTATACTTCAAATTCTTACAGTTCTATTTTCTTTTTTCTCTTTACATTATTATTGTTCTTTTTTTTCCATGTCATTGCTTTCGCTGTGTTTGCGTCTGAACGGTTCAAAGATCTTTCAGTGATTCTATCTTAAATGTGTAAAAAGTGTCTGAACATACATATGCCTACAAAACAACCAAAATAAAACCAACCCAAAAAAAAGCATAAATGAGGGAGGCTTTATGTCTGGGAACTTCAGTTATGTTCTCAGACATAAAAATTACACTTCTTTGAATAAAAAGGGTGACCACATTTGCTGTGCTGTGTATGTTTGATTTGTAAATGTGCTCTTGATGCTGGAATGCTTTAAAGGTCAAGAGATTTTTAACAGTTCTGGTGACTTTTCGGTTTGTGAATGTTTCATTGTTATTTCCTGTAGCTGGATAACCAAAACCAAAAAAAAAGAGAGCACTATATTATGCATTAACGAGCCTTTACACAGTGATCACCAGTTCCCAAAAATATAATTTCATGGTAAAGGGGGACCATTCTAACACAGGGAAAAGTATGTGTCCAAAGAAATTCTCCACAATAACCAAATAAACTATTGTTTGATATGACAATTTTCATGATATCACTTAAGTTCCTGCAAACTGCATACGTCACAGTAATTACAAACATTATTTATTAAATGAATGGTCATATATTTTTGTCTCTCACAAGCTGAGAGAAATCTTTAAATTGGGAAACCGACGTAGGAACCGTCCCAGATTCAAAGCCCAGGAAAAAAAACAGAGGGACAAATTTTTGAAAATCATATCAAAGTGCACTTTTTATACTTTAGGAAGTACACTTAAAGGGCCAATATGTAAACCAAAAGAACACATTTCATCAGCACAAACCACAGACTAACAAAGCAAACACAGCTGATCATGGGAAAAGTGTCTCCGTTTGCTTCCCCTATCCTTTGACATCCTGCTTTTCAGTCTTTCAGTCAACATCGGCTAAAGGGGCTGTTATCTACTGTGCGTCTGTGAAACCAAATTTCCATTTTGTCCTCGTCCCCCCACCTGTGGATGCTGAGACATGGGGGCGGACGAAGGTGGTGTGGAGAGGGGAGGCATGGACTGTCTATAGGAAGGATGGGTTTGGTGCTGATTAGGCAGGTTTTCCCCATGAACCCTCCCTAAAGCCGCTTTCCCTGAGCCTCCATGTCCAGGAGGGCCCTGTTGGAGGTTCAGTATACTGTCTATGGCACACTGCAGGTGCTCATTCAATGAGTCGTCTGGCGGCGGGCTGCCGCTAGAGAAACTTGCATTGTCCATATCTGGAGAGTCAGACTTACAGCGTTTGGCAGGAAGTGTGGAGTCTCTTGTGCAGGAAGACTCTCCAGGAGAAGGTGGGCCAGGGGCATGCTGATCCATCCTAAACGTACCCCTTCCTCCTTCACGGTTTTTGCTCCCTATGCCCTTCAACCGCCCCAACCGGCCACCTTCCCCTGCCTCGTCCTCATCCTCTTTGTCAGAGAACTCTCGGTGATGTTGGTACGCATTTTTAATGCCACGGTAGAGGACATCCTCTACTGCTGCAAGGCTCTGCGACTCTGAATGGGGATGAGACCGCCCATGTCCGCCCTGCCTCTCTAGTTTCACGCTGGCTATCACAGTCCGTTCAGTTTGAGGAGAGGAACCTTGTGGCAGGGGGGAACTAGTAATAGGGGGTACTGCTGGTAGAATGGGCAACGTATCTCCACCTCCTCCTGGTACTCCCGGTCTGTGACGTGGACTGATGTTTTCTCGGTACGTCTTTCGAAGCGGGAGCCGGCAAGTGGTTAATGGAGGAGTCGCCGTGGACGCTGGGGTCCGTTTAACTCCACTTACTTCATGGTGCTCTAGAGTGCCATTCATCTGTGCTGTAGATGTGGAAGGGGACGATGAAGACCAGGAGGAAGAAAATGAGGGCATAGGTCCACTAGAGGAAGTTGCGCTACTGGAGGCGGAGCCTGTGTGTGTGGTTACCGTAGTGATAGTGGAAGAGGGGGTGGGGTAAGAAGTTGCGGGAGGAGTTCTAATGACTGTGGTGGGTGGGGTTACATGCGTGGGCTTGACTTTCTGCGGCTGCTCAGGGGGCAGCGGTTGTGGAGTGAGCTGGGATTGAGAGTGGACTGGATCTAAAGCGGTGTTGTGAACCACCTTACTAAATCCCGCCTCCTGTTTGATCTTTAGCTTCAAACCTATTCGCTGGCGTGCCTCGTAGGTCTTGATGGGTGGTTTGCTGGTCCGCTGGGGAAGCGCGACATCGTCGTCGTCTTCAGCAGGGCGGGAGGACGGAGTGCGGCTGAAGGAGGCGGTTGGCGTGACTGGCTCTGCAGATGGCCGGACCACGGGAGCAGGCGTAGGGGTGGAGCTGGTGGACCAGGATACCGACGCTCCCCCTCCACCATGCTTTATCACCAGCTTTGTGGGAGGGAAGAGGGCAGGGGTAGAAGCAGGAGTGGGGGCAGCAACTGGAGTAGGTGCAGGGGTTGGGGTTGGAGCAGGGGCGACAGCTGGAGCTGGAGCAGGTGCAGCTGCCACAGGTTGACCTGCACCTGCTGCTACTGCTGCTGATGATGATGCGGTTCGTACAGAACTCAGCTCCACCTGTACAGGTCTCACGGCACTGATGTCCAGCAAACAAGAATTGGCTACAAATTCTTCTGCAAAGAGTAGATAAGGTGATTAAATACCACAACATTAGACAACACAGTTCATTCCTGTTCCCAAATTCACATGCTTTATTGGTAACCCTAGTCATTACCTGGTTTCTCCTTGGCTAGAACCCTGTCCTGACTAAGAGCAACCTTCTCCTCCTGAATGAACATCCGGTCAATCATAACCATCTCTGCAGAGGGACCCAGCCTCTGCTCAAAGTAAAAAGCGCAAACAGGCCAATGAATCTAGGGCTGACAAGGTCCAAACTTAAAAACAAAGGGATCAACTGAGAGTTAAAATGATACCTTTGATTCCTCAAAAAGCAAGTGACGATATTTATCCACCATTGCTTGTGTGCGCTTCAAGAGTTGGCATGAGACATTCTCAAATTCATCATCCACTGGAAAAAGCGTAAAAGAATTACACATGAGCCTCGAAGAGAGTGCCACACAACTACGCTACCACACCGTAAGAGTGTATTCACAAAGAGGGTGAAATTTACCTTTGCGATAGTCTTCTGGGGATGAAGCCATGCCTTGGTAAAGGTGGTATGGTAGCAGTCGATGAAGTGTGTCTTCAAATGAGCGGAAAGGAGAGCTATAGTCAGGATGGAGAACTGAGCCTTGCTGTTTTCGCAGTTGTTCCAGCATCCTACAAACAGATACACGCACACGTGATTAGGAAAACAGCTTTAAAAAGATTAATGCAAAACAATTAGCAAGTCCTCAAACCTTGCACGATGCATACTTAAGGGTTAGTTCACCCAAAAATGAAATTATGTAATTAATTTATCAGCCTCATGTCTTTCCAAATTTGTAAGACCTCTGTAAGCAAAATATACAAATTTACAATGTTATAAACGCTTTCCCCTCACTTTCCCTAACATTCGATGTTCCAGGGGGATGACATGTGTAGCATGATTAGTGACAAACACAAAACTACAGAGAACAGAGCAAAACAAAATGCCAAATTGCAAAACCAGGATTTGTAAAGAAAAATGCAGGATTTTCCTTTGCTAAAGAAAGTAAACTTTGCTTCCTTTGCTCCTGTAAACAACCTCGCAAGCACATGCGCTATATGCCTACGTCATTTGTCATCCATCTGGAAGAGCTTGTATGTACGACAAGAAATGTTTTGTAAATACCAAAACTGTAAACATGTATTTTTTTTCTTGCATTCGTGACGCAAAAGTAACGCAACACATTACTTTCCATAAAAAGTAACGGAATTAGTTACTTTTTAGGGAGTAACGCAATATTGTAATGCATTATTTTAAAAGTAACTTTCCCCAACATTGGATGGATGGATATGCTTTTATTTGACTTGTGTTGAAAACACCTGCCAAGTGCCATTATAAAGCTTAGAAGAGGATGCCTTGATTGTGAGTAAAACATGCCACTTTAAATGCCACATTCCCTTCATTTATGAGGATATTCTTGGATTCGACTAAAAACATTTGCAATTTATGCTCCGTATACAGCATGTATATATTACCTAGCTTCTTTGCTTGGTTCCATACTAAAAGGCCTTTTTAATGTTGAAGTCTGTGAAAAGACAAGAGATACCAAGATTACCATAATTATGACATCATCCAGTTCATTTCAATAGTCTTATGTAATGTGATTTTGAACCTTACCTGTGTTTGGGAAGCAGGTGGTGGAGGTGCGGGCATTTGAGAGAGTGCAGGACCTAAAACCTGTATCTGCAAACCTGCTTTATTCAGAGTCAGCCCACCAACTGAACTTATGACTCCTGGCTTTGCCTGGAAACCAGAATCAAAAAGCGTTAAAAACTGAGAAGATAATTTTGCAATATCTTTAATGCAAAGGTAAATTGTCCAGCTGTAATCCACAGTGAAAATATGACTCTCACCTGGACAGCCTGCGCAAGGTTTGAAGTCGTAATTCCTTGGTTCACTGTAGCCCCAGCCGACACAGCAGAAAAAACTTGAGTGTCATTTGCACCTAAGGTAAGGATAAAACATTGTAAACATAGGGATATTTCAAGGTAAACATCTAAAGGATAAACATATGCAATTCCCCACCTGTAGTAGAGGACTTGACCAGCACAGATTTCTGCTGCAGAAGGGACTGGACTGGCGCTTGGATGGTGCCACTGGCCGTTGAAGTTGCAGCTTGGACTGATGGCTGATCTGGCATTTTGTTGAACTGGTTTGTGGCCTGTTGCTGAGATGCCTGGGCTTGGGCTTGTGCCTGAGCTTGAGCTTGTGCCTGTGCCTGAGCTTGCTGCTTAGCCTGGAGAAGAATGTTTTGCTGGACCTGTATAAATCAAAACATTTGATCATAGTAATTAGTCCTGCCCACAGTGACAACTAAACGTTAAAAATCAAAAATAAGCTGATGGGTGATTTTGTCAGTTGTGCAAGTATTTTTTATTTCAGAGCAAACTTCACTATCCGGGTGTGTAATGTATAAAATGATGATGCATTACCTGGTGCAGTTTTTCCAAAAGCTGCTTTTGCTGAGGAGAGGGCTGTGTGATGGATGACATAGTCTGCAGCTGCGCACTGACCAGCTGGAGGTGATGCTGCTGTTCTGCAGTCAGCCCTGGCACCACCGTCACCTGCTGTTTAACCACCGCAGCTGGAGGCGAGCTCACAGCAGGCTGGAACTGGAACTGTGCAGGAAGTGGTTGCGGAGGCTTCGGGGAACATGAGGAAGGAGGTATGTCTGGCTGCAGGGCGGTAGGTTGAGGCAGAGTCTGAGGAAGAACTTGAGTATGGAGCTGCACTTGTATTTGCGAAGGCTGCTGCTGTTGTTGTTGTTGAGGTGTAGGAGCTGGCTGAGGAGAACCTCCGATCTGATTGTGTATAATAAAGAGGGGCGTGCAGGAGCGCGATGGAGTCTGTGCCTGAGACTGAGGCTGGGGCTGCGATGGAGGCCGAGACTGCTGGTGCTGGTGAGGAGACTGGATCTGCTGCCCGATGGTTATAGGAGAAGCTTGGGCAGGTTGAGGGCTATCAGCTGTTGGTGCAGGGGTGACCAAAGGCTGAGATGGGGAGGCGCTTTGGATCTTTATAGTCTGTGAATGACCTGCCGACGGAACCTAGACAGTATAATAAAGGAGGGGGAAAAAAAGAGAAAATAGTTAATGAATGTTTGGTTAATAAGCCAGTTCATATTCTTAAATTCGTCAATTTGAGAAAACTAATTTTTAGGGATGCACTGAAATTTCAGCAACAGAAAATGAAACATTAAAAAAATGCTTTCAATGAAATCATTTCAACGGCAATATAAATGTGAAAAACACCTCACCAAACTAACATTTTGCAATACTGACATTTGAACTTCCGCACAGCAATGAAAACAAAACATCATCAACATAAAATAGGAGAAATGCATTCGGAAAGATCTGGATTTTCTGTTTGTTTGAGACTTTTCCTCACTTCACTGAACGTTTTCATCAGTTTTAAGATAAAAAGGGAACCTCCTCGCCAACTCATGTGAATTGGGGCAGAACTTCTGTAAAAATGCATCAACTAGTGAAGCAGAGACATTATACAACAAGCAGGTGGGAACAGCAGAAAAGACAAAACAATGCTTAGAGAGATACGCACGCAATTCCAGGTGCTTCTGAATATATTCGACATTAAACTTTTCAATGAGTCACTTTTGGACATGACAGAACATCAGTTGATGCCCTAATGATGAGAATATTAATAGCATGAGTTTCTTTACATTACTGCACAATTCAGTTTCACAATCATTTTTTTTAAATATGCAAAAGGAAGAACAGAACAACAAAGAAAAACAAAACGGTATCTCAGTTTCAGTTTCAACCAAGAACTTGATTTCAGTGCATCACTAAAACAACGACTAAACTGCAAGTGCAGAAACAATCAAACAAAAAAAAACATCACAAAAAAAAAAAAAAATTGGAAAACACCACACAGCAAAAAGCAACGATAAACAAATACAAGTAGGATCGTACAAAAGCAAGGAGAAATAGAAAGGAAAAATCTATTTTCAAACTTTTTAAAAAGACAGTTTCATAATAAATTCTACAACAGCTTTAGTAGCAAGATATACAAAATATATAAACCGTACAAAATGTACTCATCTAACAGATTAGTCCTTTCTGATAGACACTTTTGGCGTTTTAAGGGGGGGGAATAATTGTTGCAGAAAAAAATACACAAAAATTGGTTTACAAAGAACAGACAAGAAATAAAAACAGTACAAATCTAAAACTAAAACAGATTTGCTGGTAGAGGGCAAAGGTAATTCAGGGCAGCGAGCAAGTGATCAAGATCAAATTTTTCAAAGTGATCTTGAAAGGAATTAATTTCATTTCTCTTGGGGAGGCTGGGTGGTGGTGGGAGGGGGGCTGATTGAGGTTAAACGGCAGTTACTGAACGTTTGGGTAGCAGAGGTAGTATGTAGGCTGAATGTTAATATGAATGGACAGAGTGACTGACAAAAACTAATAGGAAGAGCCATTGCTCCAATCATGACATGCCCATGGGAAAATGCATGAAGATGATGCAAACACACAACCGAAAACTTAAGTCCCTAGAGTTTCATTATTGCATGTGAAACCATTTGAAGAGCAACAACTGCACTGTTATTTGCATCAACCCATATCCCAATTAATGTCAATATAGTTTAGCAAGCTTACTATTAAAAAAATGATCATGCAAATAACAGGAGGAAGGAAATGGATATTAAGGGGAGGGCGTTGCATGCAATAATAGTATGGATTAATGGACATAATAAACCCGTAACACTAATGACAGAAACAGGTAACAGTGCAGACGAAAAGTCTAATGAAAACAGGCAAAAACAAGAGTGGCAATATGTGAAAGGCATCCAAGCCTGAGCAATGACAGTGGAAAGACAGGGGGACAGAGAAAGAAAGGGAGTTCTGCTGGGAGACAGTGGTCCGATACGCAGCAGTGGCAGCAACAAGTGGGTGGGGCTTAGTGCGGAGCATGAGCTCATCTACCTTGTTAACCACTGTTGCCATGTGGGCGGGGCCAAGGGAGGGGCTGGGACTCTGCCTCTGCCGAGTCTCAGCTAACAAGTTGTCATGGCCTGAAGGGGTGGGACCAGAACTGCTGCCGCTGACGATAACAGATGCAGGTACACCCACAGCGGCAGGTGGGTCTTTTCCTGCTTGCTGCTGTTGGTCCTAACATGAGCACATTTATCAGTTGAGGAATGGGAGAGGTAAAACAATCATCCAAAACTGGTCAGAGGTCAGCTCGGGGATCAAATGCTGTTATGTTAGCTTATTAGCAAAGACAAACAGTTTGCAAACAACAGATAAGGTCTAAAAAGAGCGCACTGACCTGCTGCAGGAACATTTGCAGGGACTCCTGACTAAGGATCATGCTGGAACCAGGTGATGTGAACAACACCTTTCCGGGGCTGTGCTGGGCCTGGGGACCCAAACCCACCATTGAGGCTGTGGACGTGGCCATAGTTGGGGATGGAGATGAAGAGGAAGGAACCGAAGCTGCTACTGAAACGGGTGGAGTCGTCTGAACCGTGAGAATCGAGGGCTGCGGTTGGGTCTGTGCTGGCTGAGCAGCAGGATCGGTAGAGCCGCCCAATACGGTGATGCCCTCTCCTGGCTGGCATGGCGCCATGGCCGTCGATCCGCTGCTACTGTTATTAGGGATGCCACCAGATTGCTGCAACGTCTGTAAACTGACTGCTGGGCTAAGGCTCTCCACAGACAGGGAATTCTGTATCGGCATGCCCTGGATGACTGTTTGTACATGGCCCGTTACTGGATGGGCTTGTGTCTGCGTTTGCGCCAGGGACACCGGCATTTGGAACAGCGTGTGCTGACCCATCTGACCGGGCTGGAGCTGGAGAATATGGGCGGCACCAGGGTGGCCCTGTGAGGCCAACACCTGACCCAGGTTGATGTTCTGATTGGCTGTCAAGATCTGATTAGTGATTATCTGCCCTCCTGGCCCCTGACTGGTAATGATGTGACCACCGGGATGCTGAGTCAGGATCTGACCTCCTGCCTGCAGCCCCGGTAACAGGAACTGGTGGTTTTGGCTCTGCAGGACAGTTTGCGAGGGAATGACAATGCTGCCCTGTTGGTTTAACAAGTGAACACTGAGCGGTTTGCCTGACGTTTGGGGGCCCTGTTGTTTAAAGAGCGCTTGAGAGAACTGTGTTCCTTGAGACGTGGCCTGTGTGCTCAAGACTACATTTGAGCCAGGCTTTCCGAGGAACGTTACATTCTGACCAGCTGATACTGGGATTTGCTGCACCCCCAGAGCCTTATTAGCGTCATTTGGCAAGGCATGCGGAGCAGGAAGCTGTTGCTGCTGCTTGAAGACTTTGGGTTGGATTGCACCCCCTTGTGGAGGTTTGGGCTGTATTGGCGTTGGTGTTCGCTGGATGATCACATTCTGCATAATTTGGCCTTGAGGCTGTGTTTGAGATCCAATTCCTGCACCCAAAGAGGCATTACCGAAACCCACAATGCCACCAGCAGTGGCCATTGTGGTTGCGCTGTTGTTGGTATTCGTGTTGCTTAAGGAGACAGCCGGCCCATTTAAGGCAGGGGATCCTAGAGTGGCCTTGCCCCCTTGAATTAAAAGTCCTCCCCCTGAACTCAAAACCGAGCCTCCAAGCCCAGCCTGCGTTCCAGCGCTTGCTGCCTCAGACCCTGGTTGATGCAGTTGGTAGCCACCCATGGTTTTTGCCAAGATCTGCTGCCCAGATTGATTTATAGTCATTACAGTAGTGGGTTGGCCCACTACTTGAATTTGTCCAATGCCCAACGATCCAGACTGACTGCCATTCGGTAAGGCCTGAAGGCTCGAAATAGGTTGAAGGGTTACATTTCCAAGCCCAACTTGTTGCACGAATGGCTGGACGCTGATAGCTTTGTTCATGACCTGGGGTTGAAGCTGCAGGCCCTGATGTGCCAGGACTGAGCTGAGCATGTCTGGGGCGGCATTTGAGGGTGCAGTAGGGGTGCCCTGGTTTGGGAAAATCTGAGTTGCACCTCCAATGCCCACCCCAGACAGGCCAGCATCAGGCAGGGGTTGGACCACCTGCGTAAGGCCAGTCAGCCCAAACTGACTGAGGTCAAGCTCAGCATCTGCCTCTTGAAGGCTCTGCTCTGTGATGTTAGCCTCTGCCAGGCTCTGCTGCAAAATGTCACAAGGCTCATGATTTGTCCCAACACCATTGCTTCCGTTGTCTCCTCCCGGTGATCCCCCCAAGATGTCATCTTCCAGGAAGTCCAAATCGACGCTGACCCTTGGAAGGCCTGGCTCATTTGTCGACAGCTGAGCCTGTGGCTGGACCTCAGGAACGTGGCCCTGGAAGACACAAAAAGAGACCAACGTTAGCCGTTAAACCTCGCCACACATTTAGAATTTAGACAAAAAGAATTAAAATGGCAGGGATGGATCTGGGATGGTGGTAGGCCTCTGGGACTGACTGCTGTAGATGCAGACTTGGTGTGCAATGCATCTGATTTGGATGGCGGGTCTGAGGAAAACGTGCTACAAAAAAGGATGGAGACAGGAGGTCGGCACAAATGGGGGATATTACTCACCCCAGTGCTGGAGAAGAACGAGCTGGACGGGTCACTTGAGCCATCCAAAAGGTCATCAGTGTCCAGCTACAGACAGACATACCCAGGATAGGACAGGCAGAAATCACCACAGCACACAGACAGGTGCGTAAAAGCGACAGGGAGCAGATGCATAAGGGGCAAATAGGCAGACAGAGAGGGAAAGGCAAGGGAAGAGCAAAGTGAGGACAGTGCACCAATCAACCCGAACAAAATGCAGGCATAACCAAGTTGAAAGGCCAAGCAAACAGAAAAGAAAACAGGAGTCAAAAGACAGGAAAATTAGATTAGTATGTCATATATGTGAGTTAACCAAAGAGGGAAAAAATCAGGGCAGAAATTAAGAGGAGCAATTAAGAAAAGATCAATAAGCTGGACAACCGGTTTAGGGGCAGAAATGTAAAAATAACCTGGAAAGGATTAGGAGGTTCAGGGAATTGTTGTTGGGCGAGTGTGCTGTGCTTTTTTCTCTGATTTATCTGGGTTACACTTTCAAAGTGGGATTTCTGCCTTGCCCACCAGTGGAGCGTGCAAAAATCTTAAAAAAAAAAAAAAGTACTCACTTGTGTTTCTGATCCATGAAGAAAATCATTGAGTGCTTGTGGGTCACTGTACAAAAAGAAAGATGTTATTGAGCTGGGTTTTCCAGATTCAGATTAAAACCTGAAGTTATGCGCAAAGTTATCATTTTTGGTACAACTTACCAAATTACATCTAGCAAGCACCTGCCATCTTCATCATCCATGTCAACTGTAAAAAAAAAAGTGCACAAACATTAGCCCTGTGAAAGTGAGCTTTTTTTTTTAACCCCCCAAATCAGCTAAACATTACACAGAACTCAAAGGCAAATACTTCCTCTGCAGTGAAATGTAGGTCATTTAATTCACAGAGTCAATCTGATATTTGAAATAGATCATGCATACAAACGAAAACAAACATTAATCAGCATAAAACGCTTTCATGCATCTTTTAAAACATCTAAAGGTGATCAATTTTAATCTGAAGGTCAATAAATCACACCGTTTTACAAAGATGCAAATAATATTAAAAGCAGAGCAAAGCAAAAAATGCATGCTAAAAGCAAATGCTGCAAAGTAAATCTACAGTATAAGGTGTCAAAAAACTGAAAGTAAAACTATACTTCTGAAGAAACACAACATGTAAACAAATAAGCGGAGCATATTTGTAACAAGAAGCATGTTAAACCATGACATGTATATTACGGTTCCGCGGTTTTGCTGAAACACTACACGGAACGATTTATGTTGGCCTGCAAATTAGTTGTTGATCATACAAACGCGTGTTGAAATATAAAGCATTCTTACGCCTTTACGGGGAACTATTTCAACATTTCAACGAATCAACGTTTCACATCCTCTGAACGCAGCAGCTGAACTTTGTTGCTGTCTGTGTAGCGCGAGAGAAGTTGAGGGGGAAAAGCGCGCGCATCGCCTCACACTTTCTCACAAGACAGAAAAACAGCAAAGAGTTACAAATTACACGATTTACAAACTCACAAACCCTGACTCTCACGAATTAGTCAGCCTAATGCGCTGCTCGCGGTCACAGTCTCGATCTAAACAAATCAAAACCGCAAAATGAGGATGAGGTAGGCGGGGACGCCGCTAATGTTTGTTGGGGGTAAATCAGTATCTGCGAAGAGCGCACAGACCATCACTAACAAATATTTGCCAAAGCTTCTGCTGTCAGATCTCTCTTTTAGGTCATTTTGAGAGCACCTCGCATCAGAAGAGCTGAATGGACACCCTGGACCTGCAGGACACGGCGGTTATTTTCGCATTTGCAAAGCTGTAACAACTCGCTGCACATCCCCTCCAGTGCATATGCTTTTATTTGCAACCATTTTACAAGTTAACCCGTACAGAACGCCTTTAATTCGCCTTTTTGACGCTCGTTCTGCTGCAGATTCAGTTAGCTTGGGCTAGCTAGCTTCCTAGCTGTTATATGTGCGTTTACAGACGCAATACGAGCAAATCTGACAATAACTGACTGTAAACACGTAGCATTTCTGCCGTAGGAGCGCGTTCACTGGAGCCAATGCACACAATTGATGAATATTTGGTGTTCGGGCTCCGATAGACGCAATTGCGTAGCCTATCTTTATCCCTGCTAAATATGAGTTTATGTTGGAATACTCTTGGATCAGGGGGGTATGCTTGGGAATTCGCTGTAAAATCACCCTGTTCGCCGACCTATGCAGCGGGCCGGCTATATGAAGCAGGAAGAGGTGAGGTCTGCATGCGAATGTTGCAGCGTTGCAATAGTTATTGCGAATTATAGAGAAATTGCTACATTGTATCAAACTCACCCGAGACGATAGAGGTGCAGGCGGCGCGGGGTCTCCAGTACGGCCCTGCACGGGCTCCGCGTCAGGACCCAAGCACAGCGCTCACAAGCAGGAAACAGAGGCCCGCCGCGATCGCCTGATTAATAAACAACACCACACTGTAGTTGCTGTTATTACTGCGGCAGCACGCATTTTACACTGTCACGATATTATGCTTTGTGTATCGTTTCACTTTAATAGTAGGGAAATATTGTGCTGCATCGAATTGCATAACACTAACTTGTTTCGCCGTTGTATACATAAGATACAACGTTCAATTACAGTAGTTTCACCTTGATATGAGCATTAGACAACTCATTACTATTTTAATAGTTTTATGCATAAGCTCATATTGTAACACTAGCTTTCCTTTAATTACACATTAATGTGTGTACAAATAAGCTGACCACCCCCCAAAAAGTCTGTAATTGTATATTAGAAAAATCATTACTTGATATCTGCTCTTGAGTTATGTTCTTTTTTATTCCAAACAATCTAATCAATTGGACTTTTTTGGTTAAATGATGTTTGCTACGGAAAAGCTTTTTTCCTTCCGTTTTGTATATATATATTAGCCTGTTTATGATCAAATGAATCCTCCCCACGAACCGCAGTTTCCCACCACAACAGTGAATTAACGCCACAATAACAAACAGGCGGTTGTCTGTACAGCTTCACCTTGGGTCCGGATGTTTTTATGACAAAGGAGTCTGTTTTGATGAAACACTGGGGGCTCTGATTGGTCCTCTTTGTTAAACATCACAAATAAGGGGTGGCGCGACCTCAAGCATTACAGTGGAGGATTGGCCTCTTTGTAATAAAGGCTAAAATTAACCATTTGCCCCCTCACAAAAAGGTATTTTTATGAAGTATGTACAAGGGGCGTGGTCTGTCTTCTTGTTTACAGCCGTTGATTGGTCGCATTTGAAGCTGTGCTTGAATATTGCTTACAGTTAGGGTGTGGCTTGGACCTTCACGATCTGCTGCTTTAAAATCACCGCTGCCTGGTGTGACAGAAATATCGCAATGAATAGATTTTCCTCCGCCACCACCACCACCCACTCCTTCCTCTTTGTCTCCGTCCAACTGCGCATGTCCTCCAGTCAATAGAGACGTCTTCCTTCAGCCATGTCATAATTCACGGGAGCATGGAACTCGATAATTCTCGTGATATTGTATCGATAGAGTATTACTAAAATTCACATTCGAGGCCAACCTATCCGCAATCTTTCATGATTATTCGAGCTTCTAGCAGTAAACGGCGCTAATAATATTCTCTCCAGTCTCCAGCAGAGGGCGCCGACGCATCATTTTATGACTCTCTTCTCCCATCAACTCCACTTTAAAGGGATTATCACGAATAAAAAGACAATGAATTTTCAGTGTTACACGACATTTTGTTCATCGCTTTCCCCTGATGTCATTAACGTACATTAAGAAATTCCCTCAATGCATTTTAATTCGCAAAAATCGTTTAAAAATAATACATTTCATATTATAGCCTAATGCTATTTCATCTGTGATGTATTTATTTTTTTTTCACAGCGCAATACGAGTCATATAAAGATAAAGAGATATCATCGTTTTCCTGGTTATTGTTTTTAAAAAAGAATATATATATATATATATATATATATAATTCCCCTACTAAATAAATACATTAAACATTTTCACTGTTAAACACATGGGCAATAATAATAATAATAAAATAATTTTAAAACACTGTAGATTAAATTAAATTTCAAAAGGGTTCATCCAAAACCTCAACAAAATAATTATAATTTTGAAAAGCCTTCAAAACGTGGTGAGACAAATCTATATTTTCTATATTAGCGAATATATTACTTAATAGAAGAGGACATCTTATTTTAAAAAGCTATACACTCTCAAGACATATTTCTGCATCGAAGTAAATTATTGTAAACTGCAGCGCAATCATCCAATTTTAAACCCTTTCCACTGGTTTCCATGGTGACACCAACATTCTTTACGACAGGGCACTGCCGTGTTCTGACAGACCGGTGTCGTACGTTTTTGCAGAATCACCATGGCGTCTGTGCTGAAAGAGACTGCGGGATTATATGAAACGTTGAAAACCGAGTGGAATAAGAAGAATCCAAATCTTAATAAATGTGGCGAGATCCTGAGCAAGTTAAAGGTAGGATGAAAGCTATATAAAAACAACAATACTCCTAAACTCTAGAAATGAGCCGTTGTCGCGGGCTGATGAGCTGTTAGCAGTGCTGCTATCTAGAACAATCCTGTCAGATTGATTCCTGTTTACCAACAAACATTGTCTTCGTGTCTTTAAGGTAATGTATATGATAAAAGCACGAATGTGTTTTAGTGAATTGTGTGGATTTGGCTTTGTTCGCCGGCAAAGTACGAAGTTAACTATCAGATATCGAACCGAGATATATAAAAACAATATCGTGTGTGAATATTGATTCACAGGTAAAGTTTTTTTTTTTTTTTTCCGAATTATGCTATCTTGCAAGTTATTATTTTATATTTTGGTCATTACGATTATAAAACACACAGGTCTTTCAATTGACAGCTGTGAGGAGCTGATTGGTATTAAGCCTAACATTTTATGAACCTGAGTCTAAACTTGCTTTGTTTTTGTAGATATCTCTGCTAGAATTGAACTTTCTACCAACTACTGGGACCAAGCTAACCAAACAACAGCTTATCCTTGCCAGTGAGTATTAATGACAATAACACATCATTTTAATCATGTATTTTGCATATAAAAATAGTAATTTATATTGAATGTTTTGAATTATTTTTAATTAATATTGATTTTTTTTTTTGTTTTTGTAGGAGATGTTTTGGAGATTGGAGCACTATGGAGCATTTTAAAGAAAGACATCCCCTCCTTTGAACGCTACATGGCTCAACTTAAATGTTATTACTTTGATTACAAGTAATTTTTTCTCCTGTACACTCACTATCACTCAGTATTGGTTTAATACGGGCTAATAGCTGTGTCGAAAGTACATATAGCCGGCAATGCATTATGCTGTATGTTCATTCAAAAGGACTGGCCATGTCTACAGTAATATACATGAATGTTTCCAACATACTGCATTTATTTATTTTTTTTTTTGAGAAATAGATTCAATTTCATACATTTTCAACATGTTATACACTCAATTGTTATGTTGGCTTTTTCTTCAATCCGCTTACAGTCTTGTCTCTTATTAAATGTCACAGGGACGAGTTGCCAGAGTCAGCCTACAGGCACCAGTTGCTGGGTCTCAACTTGCTCTTCCTGCTGTCTCAGAACAGAGTGTCTGAGTTCCACACAGAGCTGGAAAGACTGAGCGCAAAAGACATCCAGACCAATGTCTACATCAGACATCCAGTTTCATTAGAGCAGGTGTGGGACTCAGGTGTCCTCACTTCTTATGTTAAATGATACACCAGTGTCTGTTTTTTGTTTTATAACTTTTTGTTTATCTCAGTATCTGATGGAGGGCAGCTACAACAAGGTCTTTCTTGCCAAAGGAAATATCCCTGCTGAGAGCTACAACTTCTTCATCGACATTCTTCTTGATACTATTCGGTGGGGGTTGTAGATAAGTCTTGTTGACTAAATGAAGATGATGATGATCTGTCATTTTAAATTCTATTTTATTTTTTGTTTGTTTGTAGCGATGAGATTGCAGGTTGTATAGAGAAAGCATATGAACAAATTCAGTTCAATGAAGCCACGCGGGTGCTGTTCTTTTCCTCTCCGAAAAAGATGACAGAATATGCGAAGAAGGTTAGTGATGTTTGTCAAATACTGTCACAATCATGAATAGTCTGAATGGCGGTCTACTTTGGTCTAATATTTAATCTCATTTTACTGAGTCGTATATAATGCGATGCTAAACTAAATCAAGCCTGAGAATGTCAGAATGGATTTGGAGAGTTTTAGCATTCCGTCACTTGCTCGCCAATAGATCCTCTTCAGTGAATGGGTGCCGTCAGAATGAGAGTCCAAACAGCTGATTAAAAACATCACTCCACACCATCAATGAATGTCTTGTAAAATGAAAAGCTGCGTATTTGTAAGAATCAAATCCATCATTAATAAGTTTTTAACTTCAAACCATTGCTTCTGGCTAAAATACGAGTCATGTATCTGTAACTTCCTCCAGTGGACATGTTGTCTATTCTGAATTAGAAGAGAAATATGCACCAATCAAGCACTGCTAACAAGCGACAGTCGAAAAACAAATATGATAATGCGAGAGGACAACAGGAGATGGACAATAACACTGAAGGAAGCTTTATGTAGTCTGGTCAGAAAATCGGTATATGGTTCAAATTCCTTAAAGATGGATTTGTTTCACTTTACAGTATGTTAATTGAAGAACTGGGTTATTGTGATGTTTTTATCAGCTGTTTGGATTTTCATTCTGACGGCACCCATTCACTGCAGTGGATCCATTGGTGAGCAAGTGATTTAATGCTACGTTTCTCCAAATCTGTTCCCATGAAGAAACAAACTCGTCTGCATCTTAGTTGGCTTGAGAGCAAGTGAATATTATTCATTTCATGGTCTTTTTTTTTTGTGCTCTGCAGAGAGGCTGGACCCAGAGTCCTGATGGATATTATTCATTCACTACCCAGCATCAAAAGACAGAGGAAGTGACCATTCCTTCCACAGAACTGGCCCAACAAGTCATCGAGTATGCAAGGCAGCTGGAAATGATTGTTTAGTGTGGATATAGCAGCGTTCAGACACATGTATACATAAAGGTTCACGTTTGTTTATCCGAATATACAAATCTAACCATTAGACAGTGGCAATATATCTGTACTCAGTTTAGACACAGGATGACATGGCTGCAGATGATGAGACCAGAACTCTTTAGCCTACAAGTTATTAATATCTACCTGTATCAGGGTCTCTCTGTATGATTGTCTGCATTATTGATGAACATCTAATGACTGGGTCTCAAGGTTTTGTTTTGTTTTTCTAAATAAACATTTAATATGTCTTATTTTGAATATTCACATGTTGTTCCTCTCCAAAAAAAAAAAAAAATGGTTTTTATCAAGAGTGAATTTGGAAAAGAGGGAAAATTGGCCTGGCTGGTAACACTTCTGGTAAATAAAACGTTTTTCTGACTTTTATAAAATGCCTTCTGAAACTCTGTATCAATAACATGTTATCATTTATACTGTGTTCGATGTAGGAACTGCTGTGAAAATGTGTCTTTGTTTAAAATGAAAAAAAAAAAAAAAAGTTAGGCAGGTAGTTAATTTGTCTGCTAAACTAATTAAAAATGATCTGAATTTTAACAGATGAATGTCAGCATTTGCGTTGGATGCTGTAGAGTGGCTCATAGACTGCTTCATGTTCAGAGTAGAAAAGATTGAGATGCACATTTACACACATTTGACTCACCATCCTCTTAACATTTAGAGGCAGGTCAGCTTTCAAACAGGGTTTGCTGTACATATGCTAGTGCCTCTCAGGATGTATTTTGTCTTGTTTATTTCATTTTATTTTGGACTTGGCATATGCTTAGGCCTTTTTTGGGGGGGGGGGGCACGGAAGAGTATGGTGAAGGTATAGTTGATGATATGGTCTGGCTAATAGATATGGTGGTATCAAACTGGAGTGTCATCTTCTAAAAGGAATCATCACTGGTGTCTCTGAAGATCGTCAGTAGGAGTTGTTGGAAAATCAGATCTTCAACCAACTGTCCTTCAGAGTTTAGAACCAGCCCTAATCGAATATACCGGTCGTGTCATCATGTCTTCTTGAGGGCAGAGAAGAGTTATTTCTGAGCTAAGCTTCTTTTGAGGGTTTTATACAATACACACGAGCCAAATGTTTCACAAAGAAAAGAAAACCAAGAGAAGTTTAATGCAAAACATTGATTGTGGCATTATTGTTACGACAGCTAACTCAGTTCCTGTAATATGTTGAAATTGGGCATCTTACATTACATTTGATGACACAAGAGGACGTTACACAAAACAGAGTCAAATGGCGGAATGCTACCTTTTTAACTTTCTATAATACTTCCTTGCATGCCCTTATTTCCACCCTCTTGTGTTTGTTAAGGTGAGTCTTGTATGTTTTAGCTGGTACCCGAGCTGGTGTCTTTTTGGTTGTAGCCTCAATTTCCCTTGGCTCTTCAGGTACAATGTGTGCTGTCTAATAAAAGATCTGCCCTTGTTAGCACAGACTTTAACCTTTCCGCTCTTGGATCCTGTTGAGGGCCCTTCCTCTCTGTATAGGGTTTTAATTTAACAGTGTGTTCCTGTGAATACAACAGTCGACATGTAAGTCATTTTTCCAGCAGTGGTTTTGTAGGAAGGATTCAAACATCTAGTTTTGAAGCAGTCCCTTTTTTTTAATATCAAACCATAATTCTGTTTATTTCCATTAATGTGTGTAAAACCAACAAACATTATCACGTAACGTTATTAATGTAACCTAAATTCAATAAACTGTACTAAACCTTTTACTCCCGGCTTCACAAACTAGGCATAGGCTTAATCTCTGACTAATATGTAAATCAGAGCTGTTTCAACTAAAAGAAACTTGCTCTGATCTTAAAATATGTTAGTGCCTTTCTATTGTCTCAAGATGCACACCAGTATTGTTTTTCTAAGGCATGTTCATAAAAACTACTTAAAGGAATAGTTCACCCGAAAATTTGTAACCAGGCTGTTTTGGGTCACCATTGATTCCCATAGTTTTTTTTTTCCTACAGTGGCAGTCAATGGTGACCCAACACAGCCTGGTTACAAACTTTCTTCAAAATATCTTCCTTTGTGTTCGGCAGAACAAAGAAATTCATACAGGTTTGGAAGTACTTGAGGGTGAGCAAATGATGACAGAATTTTTTTTATTTTAGTGAACTATTCCTTTAAATGTCTTAATTGAACTATTACTGATACTAATACTGGCTTAATCTAAGCCCTGTCTGTAAAACCATAGTATTTGTGCAAAATACAGTTTAAAGTACAACATTTTGTTGAAATGTCAACAACTAAAAGTATTACAGAAACGACTCATTTATTCATTAATTGGGTGTTGTATTATTATTATTATTATTTTTAAAAAATATATATTTTTCGTGTAAAATGACTATGGTTAAGATAAATGACTACAACACCAGGAGATCATTATTCAGCGGAGAAGAGCTTTTGATTATTGATTGGTGTTTATGTACAGTCATTAATTTTAGTATAGTAGATAATTAATTTTTAAAAACAAATGTTATCGAAAGAATAATAGCGATAGTATGGGCTACAACTAATTTAACAACTAAAAGCAGAGTAGGAATATTTGTCAATAATAGCAGTTTGCCGTTACGTTTGAATGAACTGAGAAATTCGAAAATATAATTGTGTTCTAAACGTTATTTTTTTACACGTTTAAATTAAACCGCGCAAAAATTCGCGCGCAAACATACATTAGACGATTGAGGATATTTGACAATATATTTTTAATTAAAATAGCTAACTATTTAAGCACTATCGCGCTGTAACTTCAAGTGCCTCGTCCAAATGATTGAACGGGAGCGAGACGGGCTTTATTTGAGTAATAAAGGCTCGACGCTGGCGTGGCTGTTTATCAATGGTGGGCTATCAGTGAACATGAATGGGGAGTTGGAGATGAATGGAGACTAGCTGCTGTGAATTCTGTCATGGCGTATAGAGCTGTATGGGAGCTGTCCAAGGTACTGAGGCGTTATCCATCGCTGATCTACACTGGATCAACTTATCACTGTGTTATTGCTAGACTATCGATTATTTGCTGTGTCGAAACATTTCTCTCTTTAACATTAGCCGCCACTCTCTTTTCAGTTTTGAAAGTGGTGGCTGTTTATGCACATGGCCATTTATAGAAGCAAATCGCTCTGAATGACCTGACAGCCACAAAACTGGACCGATGCGACTCCCACTCGGGGACACAGTGTCCATCCACGAGTGTGTTTAATATGAGTGTGTGAGAACTGCTGTAGACAGGTAGAGAGAGAGAGAGAGAGAGAAACAGGGAGGGAGTGATTGAAAGAGAGAGAGAGAGGAAGGGAGGGAGCGAGCGAGAGAGGGAGGACGATGATGATGATGCTGCCGGTGGAAAATGGCTGCTGCATCCTCGAGCCCATCCGAAACCCTATGAAGGTGGACAGAGAAAGACAAGAAAATGAGAGCAGCGAGCGCAAGGAGTGAGTGAAAGAGAGACCGTGTGCGTGCGTATGTGAGCGAGTGTGTGAGGACGCGCGCGCGCGGTGTGTGTGTGTGTGTGTGTGTGTGAGAACGCGCGCGCGCGCGAGTGTGTGTGTGTGTTCGGTAAGAAGGGGAATAAAAAAAGACGAGAGACCGGGGGGCAGCCAGCTCGAAGCGGCGGGCAACACCGAGCCATGGAGGGCGAGTAAGTCCATGCATTTTTATTTGAGCAGAACTGACTGATTGATTTGCAGCACCTCTAATGGACTGTAAGATGCTCATAAACACTATTACGCAGCTATGGCTATCAACACTGTACAACATATTCTCCACATACATCCAACATTTGATGAATAACGCCAGTGAACGGGCCTCGGCTCAAGTGCACTACATAAACGCCTTCAATGCCGCGTGATAGACGAACGGGGTGCAGTAAGAGACGGCTTTTTGTCTCGAAGATGATGATCGTGTGTGTGTGTGTGTGTGTGTGGAGGCTCCACGTATAACCAGCAAATACATCCGTGAATTATAAAACGTGTCGTTCCAAATCGACGAAATATGGCGAGTTTTCTGGCGTTGGGGAACACTGCCGGGATGGAGGCGGAGAGGGATGCTTTTATCAACGCGTCTCGAGTTTCATTATGATTTTTAAAGCCAAACTTTATGAATGAAATGTGATTTTTCTCTCACCCCCCTCCTCCTCTTCATGTCTCCCCCTCCCCCCAGCGCTTCTCTTCTTCTTCTTCTTGTCCATATCCTCCTTTCACCCACTCATCTGCCCATTGAATTCCGTGCTGGAGCATATATGTGCTTTTATCCATTCATAAAACAGCGGGATGAACGAATGAGTGCGCGTGAACGCGTGTTGATACGGTGCTGCGATGGCTTTTATTAACCGATGCCGCTTAATAACACAAACGGGGCTCCGAATCAAAATGGATGTGATTTCATAGCGTTTATTGTAATGGAGCTTGTCGGACTGGGAAACCGCTATGAGGGCCTTGTATGGCGAATGGGCGCGTTCATTGATACATCTCAACTCTTCATCTCCCACCCTCTCCCTCATCATTTCCACACATTTCATCCCCCTCAGGTCATTCATTTATTTACGATTTCCTTCTTTGTGCTACTCCCCCATATGGAGCCATTATGCTCTTTGTTGTTTTATGTCGGTTTCATTGTAAATGCGGAACGGCTACATTAAAGAGTTTTCTGCAGAAATGAGCGACGGCTGGAAACGCTTGTTCCGTGCGTGCGCGCGCTGGAAGTGTGATTAGATTTTCCTCGCCCACGTGACCGTCCATTAAAAAAAATCGCGCTGTTTCCTCTCATTGTTATAATTGTGCTTCGCTGTTTATATATTCTCTATAGTTTAGGGGATACACAGAGCGCACGTGAAGTGATTCAAAATCATTGAATCCATTTAGCATGATAAACCAGTCCTTGCGACCATCTCAGGCAAAATGCACCTTTTTCAATACCAAGCATTGAATATCCCCTTCTTACCTGGCAGACGTCACTAAAATGGGCGTCTTGACCAAATCACACCTGTCTCTGTCACAGCAAAACTAGTCGGGCCCGCCCTTTTCCAGCGAATCTGTCAATTTTTTACGAGTTGGGGGCGGAGTTTTGGAAAGGGGGCGTGTCATATTCATTGGCAAGAGTAGTGAAAACAACTGCACTTAAAATATCATCATAAAATGATTGGTATTTAATGACTTTAAATGTATATCATGTGCCCTATTGTGATAAACAATAATATTTTCTTCGACTTCGACTCTTCATTTGAACTAACATCATCATCATGGCGTGGGCAGGGAAAAGAGCCAAACATGTTACATTCAGTCCCCTCCAGTCACGTGTCTGCTGCTAGCTGTGACCATCACATCAACCATATTGTAGCAGAAGACTGAGAAGTGCATTTCCCTCCCAAAATCACCATCTGCAGACTTTAATTTTTCAAAATATCAAGTCAACATGAAATCCAAACTTACTTTTCTAATGCTCGATTTCTTTTCATACATTTTTTGCACTCTTTTTTTGTAATGTGGTTTGCTCATTGTCTGATACATCCTGTCTTTTTATGGCGCTTTAACATCCACTTTTCATGATCTAATAATCTTCAGACGGATGAAATCCACTGTCCAACCTCACGGAATAGTTTCACTTGGGAATATGTCCAGTAAGACTACAGAAGCAAAGTGGCTTATGAACATCATCACTATTAATAATACATCTTCTCACTGCATCTGTGTCTTTTCCCTATTAACTGTCAGTTACCTTCATTTTGAGAATATTTTATAGTGATGGTTGTATTTTCTTCTTTAATTGCCTATGTCTCAAAGTCTGTGTTTGTGCGTGTGGGTGTGTGTGTGTTTGCACTCAGCTGGCTAGTGCACTCACTGCTTTCACTTCCCTAACAGTGTGCGTGTCCGAGCGGTGGTGATGACACGTGACGATTCTAGCGGTGGCTGGGTGCCCCTTGGAGGTGGCGGCCTCAGTCATGTGGTCATATGCAAGGGGCGGAGCTCTGAAGGCCGTGGGCGGAGAGAGTACGTCATACGTGGAGAACGGCTACGCGATCGAGCAGTGAGTGTGTGCGTGTGTGTTCATGCCTGTCTTTGAGTGCACTGATGTTCCCTCAGCCTGACAGTCCTTGTGGTTGGGGTAATTTGGTAGTTGCCCTCACGAGTGGCCTGTGAGTGACCCGCCCTTTTTTTTGGTTTTGTCTTGTTTTTTCCGTGCAGCCTGTGCTGGAATGCGCCATTCAAAAGGGTCTGGTCTACAACAAGGTGAACCCCATCTTCCATCACTGGCGTGTGGAGGAGAGGAAGTTTGGTCTGACCTTCCAGAGTCCAGCTGACGCCATCTCCTTCGAGAGGGGGCTTCAAAGTGTCCTTGAGAAGCTGGACAGAGGTACAGGAGCAGCAAAAGACAGGAAGGAAAGATTTAATGTAGTTTAGAGGTTTAAAGCCAAATAACCCTGTTGTTCTGGCCTCTAAATGTACCAGTACAGCAAAGACAATGTCTTGCAAGGATATTGCTAATGTGCCCGATTTGAGCTCTTATTTTATTTTCTGAAACGTGTTTATGATAAACCAAAATCTGTTTTTTGAATATTTCCCTGCAGGATCTGACTCGCCATCCTCCTCGACACCTGAAGAGGGCGACACTGAGGATGACGGTCAAGCAGTGAGTGTTTTTATCACATCAAAGTGTTTCCAAGTAGCTGGTTCGTCTTTGTGTATGTATGAGAATTACTTCATGCCTAGAGACTCATGAGGTCGTGATAGACACTGAAGGGAAAAAACTAAATTGACCGTATTTATTTTCCTATGCATACCTGGTCGTTTTATGCACAAGTCATACATGTCATTCCAAAGAAAGTCTTTGTAATCATCAAAATAATATATGTTTTGCTGTTTCCTGTCTAAAATCATGGCAATAATCGACTTGCCAATGCTTTTCAAACAAAGTCAAAAGCAGAATTAGTGAATGACTCATTCATAAAACAAGAAAATCCAAACTACACATTTACACCTTCTATCCTCCATCTTGTTGCGTAAGCATGAGGTGGTTCTGCATGTTTGATGACTTGCAGTCTGTCTCAGTCTCATACAGGGAGTGAGTCGTCATCCAACAGCAGAAAAGAGATGCTGCCCAAACCCATTACCATTGTGACCAGTGAGTCCTCCTCCACCTGTTTTGTGCGCTCCACGGAGGAGTTTGCGTATGGGACAGGGCACGCCTGCACGACGCAGACCCCCGCCCAGGTAAAGGATTCACATTGTTGATTCTAGTATGTCCGTCAATGCCGTGTCCATGTGTCCAAAAAGGAAAAAAAAAAACCCAGTTTAAAAAAAACGATTGAACTGGAAAATGTAAACACATATGAAATTATTCATATTTATAATTATGTAAGAAAAGCATATTTTAAAATAATCGTTTTTATTTTTATAAATATCATGCATTTCTAATTAATATTAAGTTTGTTGGGAGTCATTTTTTTTCTTTGTTGGATAAAGGTTGATTTCATTCATATAAGCATGCAGTGAAGCAATCTTTTCAAGAATTTAATCTTTTTAATTGTATCAACCAGAATCATTTGACTTTATTTTCACCAAAACTCAGAAATTAAATACAATGAATTAAAAATGACAAACACATTCACCACAGAAATGGTTTGATTTGAGTCACTATACACTTTCAGAAAGAAGGAAAAAGGTTGTCACTGTTTCAAAAAGTACTCATTTTAGGTACTATTAAATACCTTTTGGTTAGGTTATATGCGCTTTCCTGAAGCATGCATGGTTCTAGCACTGGAAAGGTCATAGGTTTGGTTCCCAGGGAAAGCAAGATTTGAAATGCGTACCTTTAATGCAGCGCAAGCCACATTTGAACTTTATTGCAGTACTGTTCGAGTGTACATACTGTGTACTCTATACAACGATAACTGCGTAACAACTAGGTACTAACCCTACCCCTAAACCTAACCTAAGCGCGTATACTTTATATACCCAGTTCTTTTTTTACACTGCAAGTGTATGTCTCTTGTAGAATAACGTGTAACCTAAAAGGTTTTGTTAGATTTATTACAAAAATATGTACCTTTTAAAAAGTTGATAGCTTTTTAGGGTGTATTTGGATTTGTTTGCTTTGGTCTGGACCAAATGCAATGTTGATTTTTTTTTTTTTTTTTGTGGTGTGGTTCGCTTTTACGAATGAAGTGCATGTTTCTTGTATTTCTGAATAAATAAATTGATCCAGACTTAAAAAAAACAAAAAATCATGTTTCTGTAGCAATATATATTCAACCCTTCCTCTTCTCTCACCGCAGATCCACACCCGACCTGCCCAGCACCAGCTCACCCAAGTTACCGCCGTTTTGAACCCTCCAGCACCCCCTCCGCCTCCTCCAGCTCCCCCGACCCCCCCCATAGTGCCCCCTGCCTCCTCCTCCCCGCTCTCTCCACTCTCGCCCACCATCTCCCTGCTGGAGGAAGGGGACCTCCGCAGCCTGGACCCCTGCAAGGACCTGTGGGGTACGCGTGGCTACGAGGACTACCGCCGCGCCGGTGCTACACGGACCAAGGTGGGCGGGCTGACGGGGGGCGTGGTCGTGGGTGGTGGCCAGGACAAGTCGGAGCTCTGCGTGGTGCGCTTCGAGAAGGAACTGGCCGGCGTGGGCCCCACGGGCTGCGAGGTCACCGTCATGCTGGACACCAAAGGCTCTCAGCACAACTCTTCGCCCACCTGCATGCCCAACGCCGTGCCGGGAGTGCCGTCGGCCAGCGGCTCCCCGCAGGAGACGGGCAAAAGCTCGCCCTCGCCCTGCTGCATTCACACCTCGCTCGCCACGCCCCGCTCTCGGACTCGCAAGCGAGGGGCCGGCGGAGGGGAGGCCATCTCGCCCGACGACGACAGCTCTTGTCCGCAGGGCTCCTCCTCCTGCTCGTCGCGCTGCGTGTACTGCCGCTCCGTCTTTAGCGCCTCCGAGAACGGACGGGGCCGCTGCCGGGACGCTCCCGACCCGGCGCTACACTGCCTGCGCCAGTGGACGTGTGTGTGGTGCGCGGAGAGCCTGCTCTACCACTGCATGTCGGACTCCGAGGGCGAGTTCTGGGAGCCGTGCTCGTGCGAGGACTCGATGGGCGCCCGGCCGCACGCGCTCTGCTGCGCCCGCTGGATGGCGCTGTTGGCGCTGTCTCTTTTCGTGCCCTGCATGTGCTGCTACCTGCCCCTGCGCGCATGCCTGCGCTGTGGGGAGAGATGCGGCTGCTGTGGAGGAAAGCACAAGGCCGTGCGATGAGGCCTGACCCGGGGGGGAGGGCGTGTGGGCGGGGCTTATTGTGACAGGGCGGGAGCACAAAGACATTGTCGTCGTCGTTCGAGGAACAGTCGTAGAGCCAGATCTCCTACATAAACCTTCACGATAATATCCCCTCGCCCCCTCCGAGGCCGTCTGCTGCATTCCGCTCTTTCTATTCTCTGCTCGGACCCTTCATGCTCGTACGGTGGTGGGTGCATGGGTTCGGGGAGATCGCTCTCTGATTTGCTGGTCGTTGGGGTCAGGGGTTGTCTCCGGGAGGTGGGGAGTGAATGGGGATCAGTGACGTGTAAACAATTGTTCGTTTTTTTTTCTCTTGATTTTATTTTGATTTCATTTAGGGAGACGAAAAATGTTTATAGCTATGGTTATCCGACCTTTTCTTTGAGTATCTAATTTTACTTGAACTATTGAAAGATATTTTTTTGCAATTGATCTAACAAATACACTCCCCTTGTACCTCTAAGTTACTGAGTTTTACCTCAAAAGTCCAGAGGAGAGGAAGGCAGATAGGCTTATTTCGGGGACTGTGTGCTGTGGTGAGGTTTTGTATATGGTCTTTGCGGTAGGTTTTTCCACACACGTTCGGCCAGAACACATTTGTGAAGGAGAACATGTCGATGTCGTATCACTTTTAGTTGTTTGAGAACAGGGAACGTGAACGGTCTGAACGAGGGCAGTTTCACCAAAACCACCACTTTCACCACATACATGCTCATTCTTCTGACAAAGAGGGTATAGTTGTATAGAACTTGCCAGCAACCAAGATTGTTGCCTATATTTGAAGTATAGACCAAAAACGTGGAGAGATAATCTAGACGTGAATCTGCCGAACATTTGCGCAGCAAATGTGAACCGAGGCCTTGAAATGTAGTTGTACACGCCACCAAAAATACAGTGCAATTAGTTATCAGTAAGAAGTAAAGAATAAAAAAGCAAAGGCTTGTTGTGTGTGACACAACATTTTAACTATCTGTCCGTATGGCAACAAGTAAAGTACTCAATCATTAACTAGGATGAGTTACAACGCACATGGCATGTGCTTTCGGGTCCTAAACAGAGCAACGAAGTGACAGGACATTTTATCTGGGTAGCCCCGCCCACAGTGAAATCCTATTGGTCTAAAAATATCAGCTACGTTCTGATTGGCTGTGTAACAGTATGTTATTTTGTTTTCACTGTGGACCGGCAAATGACTTAAAAAAAAAAACTGAGAACGTCGTCGTCTGGCTAAAGGACGCAAGAATTTAGACCAGTCAGTTCAAACACTGCCTGGCATACCGGTTTGGACCTCAAAGTGTTAAGAAACATTGCTTTAAATATCTCAAAGCTGCTATTTCAACTCCACTAAACTTGTCTTACCTCGCTGCTAGTAATGAGGAGTTAGGGAATCAGACACAGCCCTGTAGTCAACGCCTCTAAATTATGATATCTATGATGAGGAAGAACTAACGTCCAAACTCCAAGAGGTTTCTCCATCAATGTTGTATTAACTGCTCATTAGAGTCACTTTAAAAGAAAAGGGTTTTACAGCAAGATGAACCACTGGGCCATTCGATCTACACACATGCATAGTGTTTCATTGTCCATCTGGGTTCATTTCAGTCCATTTTTGAAGACGTGAAACATTCTTTCTCTCCCTCTCTCTCACACACACACACACACACACACACACACACACACACTCTTCTCACTCACTCTTTAGTGGGCAGAATATTACACATGAGTAGAGAAACACAAAAAGACCCAAAAATAGCACTGGAAAAAAAGAGAACTTTGCGAGATGAGACCACCCTTGAGGGCCCTAGTCATACATCCTATTAATAAATGTGCCTTTTGATTTATTTAACCAATAACCTATAATTTCTAAGTAACGACGTACCTAAATACTCATTTTCTTTTCCAGGTTGTTTATTTCTGCCAATGTGCATATTTTAATATGTATGTGTCTATTAGTTTGAAAAGTAATCAATGGAAAATATTACCTGTTTATATATTTATTGAGATATTTATTCTAATCTTTATTTATTTTTGGAGACGGGTTTTTATTTTCTGTGCTGTCTTACTTCTCTGACTTTGTGCCAATTTGCTGCTTTGAGGTGTTACATATCGTGGGTTTGTATCATTAATTAAACCCTAACTCTATATTTTAATGAAAAGTTTGCACTCTGAATTGTGTTCACATGTGTTTATGTACACTAACTGTGGGACGGCAACATTCAGCATTCACTCACAATATCAGGCTGGTGTATTATTAGAGCACAGGACAGCGGCAGTGCATAGTCCTCCATTCAAACATCCAGTTAAAACAGGCCGAATTTCAGGAAGAAATGCCTAGCTCGTATTTCCTGCCATATTTTCAAAGGAAACACAAAAGAATTTATATTTTGCATTAAGAAAAGTATATGAATACTAAAAGTATATTAATATCCCCCCTCCAAAAAAAAAAAAAAACGAGTAACGGAAATTCTGTTCAGACAATATTTTTCAAATTAATATCAATAAAAATTAAATTAAAATCTGTGTATTATTATATTTAACAAACGCTACCTGTATACCACTATATAGTGGTCCAAGTTACAAACTACAGGGAACTGGGAGGAGGCTGTTCTTGATTGTCCACAAGAGGGCGCCCCAGTCAGTGTGGTGTAACGCAATTCCAGGACTTGATTAAAATCAAGCAGAAGGATTACATCAGGAGAGTTTTCACATTTATTTAAAAACTATAAATACAGAAGAACTGGATGGACAGAAAAGTGTGAGCATGTACCCTTGTGTGAGCTCAGGACAGGTGCTGGCGCTTGTGTTTTAGGATCTCCGTCGAGGTGAGAGTCAGGTTTTTATTACAGATGTCACAGTGATAGACCCTAGTCAGACCCGATGAAGATGATGACGACGTCTGTACACTTTCGGACTCTGAAAACAAAGAAAAGAATTTACTGTGCAGAACTGTTTGGTGATATTTAAATCTAGAGCATTTACAGAATAAATATTTACAGAAAATATTACTGTTAAAGACATGAGAAAATTAAATATAATTCTTTATTGGAAACAAAATGATATTAAGATATTATAATAGCTATAACATCATATTTTTATTTTGAAAAATTTCCATTTCATTATTTAAAATGAATCAATTCAATTTTCATTTTAGATTTTCATTTTTTCCGCAATTTGTTTCATTTTAAAATTTTATGAATTTTGCAGTATATATATATATATATTAGGGGTGGGCATAGATTAATCTAGATTAAAATGGCTCATTAGAGATCTGTCAAAGGCATTCAGAATTTGTGTGCTACCTATTATATTTGAGATATCTGTGTGTCAGTACTGCCATCTT
>JAUMHQ010000081.1:3417621-3431416 GCA_032361165.1 Enteromius paludinosus
AGCGAATATTAAATCTAAAATGAGACATAATTTTACCGCGCTCCGTTTTCGTTTTAAGACGGCGTTTATAATAAAAAAAATAATCATTGTTTACACTGGCGTTAAACCTTCCCCGGAGTTTTCAAACTAAATCGTGGTCTGCAGTGTTTTCAAAAGTGCCCGTTTTTTGAGGGTGGAAAACGCCGGGACAAGAGCGTAAAGTTATGCTTTTTAAAACGAAAACGCACCTAATGTAAGCAATAGTTTTGGCTGAACAGACGCAGAGAGAGCTGCGCTGCGGGGAATATCGAGACACCTCCCGCTCGTGCTGCAGTCAGGTTCAGATAGGCTACATAATATTTTAGTTTGCTACAAGCAGGATACACACAAAGCTCCTTCAACTCAGACGGTCGTAGTAATAAACACCTTTACCATTCGCGTCTCCGTGCTTAATGCGCATCTCGTGAAAATCATTTTGGGGGCCCAAGGCAGTTGCCTACCTTTGCCTAATGGGTATGTCCGCCCCTGTATGTGTGTGTGTGTGTGTGTTGATGTTTGCGCTAAGCAGGCTGACACAACAGGAAATGCATTCATGTAAAAAATGAGATACAGATATGTTATATTACCGTTATCATTACGTCTTAATTAAAACGGTTGCTTAAAAGGTAAAAACATAGACCCATATTAAGATGTTAATAGGATAGGCCGGTTGAATCTTACCGAAGGACCGGGAGTGTAACGCATTCCTCCATCCATTGGGTCCATTTCCGAGAGACCACCAGGAGAATAAATATCAACAGACGTTTCTTCTCACACTTCCACTTCTGCCGACAAAATAAGACGAGCAATTGAGCGCTGTAAGAAAAAACCCCCGCAGTCTTGATATTCTCAGATGAAGTCAAACAAGTGGGAAAACAACAACACGCCCATAACAAGTGCACGCAGAACAAACCCCAAATTAAAGCATCCTAATAAAAACGTTCAAATAATCTGTCGCGCGCACTAAACGTGTAAGTCTCAAGCACGAAACTGGGGGATTGGAATCAGGTACGTTTTATCTTCAGTAGAGAGTGGAGATTGTTTCGGCTACCTGTGAGACGAGATATTTCCGGAACTTGTAGTCACTGGGAGTGACTAACTCAAGCGATAATGGTTCTACAGGTGAGCACTTTTTACAAATAACACCTTAAACCCCAATCTCTGACCGACAAAATAGCCCTAAATGCGTCCAAGCACGGTGACCACATGCGTTAACAGTTTAAAACAGCTGTAAGGTATATATTAAGCATATATATGACCGTGGAACTGAAGTATCGATGTTTCTGACTCACCTTCAGCGGGCGTGTGCTGTATGTCGGAATCTAGTGTGCTGCCTACTTAGACCGCATCATGGGCAATCACACCATAATTGCCTCGGAACGCGTCTATGGGACCAAAAAGACTGCCTAGGTAGGGCGCGCAGTAGAAATTGAGACGAAGCCTAAAATTCAGGTTACCTCTGCGTGATAGAAACTAGACAGGCAGGTTTCTGTTGCGTTAAAATGGCGTTTCCACGAAGTAGAGTACCGAGTAATTTTTGAGATAAAGAAATGAAAACCGTTTACATAAACTAGGCTGTAGACCAATACAACATAAATACATGTTTAACAGTAACAGTAGTAATATTGGCACGATGCAACCCAATGTAATAGACCTACAATAATAACATTTCTTGTAATATAAGCATAAAAAGGTGAAGTCCGAATTGGTTTGGTAAACTTGATTACAGAATTTAAAATAAGTATAGAAATTTAACAACTAGGCCTAAACATTTTCTAAATGTAAAGCTCATAATACACCAAAAGATCTGATAGTAGGCTATAGTTGAGTTAATTCACCAGAAATGGTTATTATAAAGTACATCAATATTATATAAAGTGCTTTGTCCGTGTTAAAGAACATCTGTCGGAGAACAAAATGTCAGTCTCGTGTACAATGGGTCAGCAAATGCAAATAAAATCAATTGTTGTAGGCTAAAAAGTGTATGTTATGTAATCTGTCACAGCATCTGCAAACAGAGCAAATGAACTGTTTTCAACATTCAGAAATAAAACATTGTCATTATTTTGAATTATGTTTATGGTAAAAATTTAGATTTTTTTTATATAGACACAGATAAATGTTTTAATGAATTTACTTGACAGTGAGCAACTTCAACAATCTATAGTACACAGTAACAAGCACTCCGATATATAATATATAAGACACTAGGTTGTGCAGTATACAGTGCAATGTTGGGAAACATAGATGTGTTGCACATACACAGAGGGCAGATGACATTAAAAGCTTCTCTGTGGGATTTATTGAGTATTGGACTGTGTAAATGTGCCGTGATGGGAGAAGCAGACAGTCTATTGTGTAATAGCAGCAGGCGGAAAAGCATCATGTTGACTTGTCTGCCCACTGCTACTGATTTTACACAGACCACCTGTAGCTCTATATTTATAGACATGACAATCAGTGTCCTGCTGTGTGACATTAAATCATCTAAAACAATGTTGTATACAGAATTATTTTACTTTTATTATTATTTTTTGTAATTGTTTTTTTACTTTTAATTTTTTTCAGTACCCCATGGCCCTAGGAATTCATTTTTACATGACATTTTCACACCAAAGAGTGTTAAAGAGGAAATGGTGGCCTTTTCTGAGATGCCAAGTGTGTTGTTTGATCGTGTCAGCTTCCCCTCATTGATTGTAAAACTGTTGACAGCACAATACAATACTGGAAAGAAGAGCAGTAGGTATATGCAGTAATTTTGTAATTAGCATTTATATTTGTTTTCATTTTCACTTTGTCTCTTATAAACAAACATCTCTCTCTCTTTCTCTCTTTCAATCAATTACTTTCTTACAAAAATAGGTTTTCACTACAGAAGAATTAATACAGAAGTGGTGAAACCCAAAGTAGAAACAAAATTTTTTTTTAATTTGCAAATCATGAGGTTGTGACAGGTGGCAACATCTGTCTGTTAGAAATACACATTTGGGTTTAAAGTTACAGTTTCTTGATCTCACCCTATTTTTCCATACTATGGAATCAATGGCTACCCTAATACGGAATCAGGCTACTCACATTCTTCAAAATATCTTCTCTTGTGATCAGCAGAAGAAAGAAACTTGCTCAGGGCATGAAACAAGTGGAACTGAATTGTTTTTTTTCAGTGAACTATCCCTACAAAACAATTGTGTTTACGGTAGAAAGGTGAATGGCCAGTAAGTGAGATGTTAAATGGATGTGTGAGTGTTAAAAAGTCATAGCTCTATTTATTTATTTTTGCAACTCGGTATGCTTATGCATAAATGAATATGTTTAAATGAATCGTTTGAATGAATGATCTCAGTCTTTAAACACTCACTACTGGCTCTTACTGGTGTTTTAATTTCATTAAAAAGTATCATTTCCACAATCCTTTCGTTTGTTTATCTTTTTTACTTTATGTAGTTGTATGTTTCAGTATAAATTATTTAATATGATCATGTATGCTATAGAAAATAACACTCACATTTATAGTAATTGAATTTATAGATCAAATATAAGAATTTGGAATAAAAGTATTAATAAGATTAGTGGAAATGCCTCCTATAAAAGTAAAAATAATGCCCTTGGATTAAATATAAAAACATGCAGATATAAAAATAATGAGAATATTGCTTCAGATTAAATCATATTTGCAAATATAATTATGTATGATTATTGAAAAATCATTTGTCTCCTGCTTATAGTATGGAAAAAAAGAACTTTGGAGTGGATATAAAAATATGTTTTATTATGATAGCTCTTCAGATAACTCTACAGAGAACATAAAAAAATTTTAAAAAAAAATCATATTTTTCCTTATAATAGGCCTACATTTTGTTTTAAAATCTGGATGAAATACAGATTGTCTTACCATTTGGTAATAGACCCACAGGAGGTGCACACACTCAGTTTTTTTTATTTATTTTTTATTAGAACTACAACAAAGAACAAAATAGATTTATACCATTATATCAAGACCAAATATAGTTACAAAAGAAGCAAAAAAGAGTTTAAAAGAGTTTACAATCTATGTTCCAAATATATTGCACAAATTTATATTTGAACAATCATACAAATAAAGACTGCAGCTGAATGACAGTAAACTTACACGAAACTAAAAACAAAAAGTTCCACTCTTTAGCAAACACAATTGTATCTTTATATTTTTTTTGTACATTTTTAATCCATGTTTGATTGTACCTCAACCATAAAAACCTTTAAACAAGGTTTAACATAACATTTACAAAAACAATTTTTGATTCAAAATAAAACAAAACATCTTTTGATTTCCTATCACACACCCAGTTTGTATTTATTTATTTTTTCCCACCCAGTTCGTATCCTTCAGTAGATGACAGCGTGATGACCTCATTTCCGGTCGGTCCCTTCATCAGTCAGCCGGTGGCGCGCTTGCTCGTGTTTTTAGAGCTCGTGCTAGTATAGCGGCGGGTCGGAGACGCGCTGCATTCCACACGCGCTGAGAGCGGGATCAACGCGCACGACAACAACAGCTCGCGGACCGTTTACCTAGCTGTTTTCTGTTTAAGAGCTTCTTATAAGATTCAACAGAGGGATAATTTCAGCAAAAATCCAGCAGAGAGTAACCGTGGAAGATGGGTTCAGTCCCGGCCGTATCTGTGCTCATTCTGGCCATCGCTGTTCCGAGTCTAGCCGGATACATTGAGGTACGTGCGCACTAATATTTCACCCTTTTTAGTAATTATCTTACATTGTTTACTCTGAAATGTCTGGGCTGAGACGTATTTTTGTTGTGAGATTAATATTTGTGGCTAAGTGGTATTTACTATTAATGTTCAGCTCAGTCTGATAAGACGGTTTAAAGTGTCCCATGTTGTGTTGATTTTGAATAATTGTTTACCATAAAATACACTAATTTTAATTGAATTGTCTCTGGAAGGAGTAAGACAAATAAAAAAAATGCCTTAATGAGCTGTGGAGGTTAAATGTCTTTCTCTCTCAACTGTGGTGTTTATCTCCTCTGTTTATTTCTGTTGTTGTATTGGAAATCCAAACCCCAAACAACATTGATTTTATCGTAGTGTCCGTTTGAAGTCCTCTGAAAAACCCTTCATATTTGTTGACCATTAATGTTAGTTGCTGATTTAATTTTTGCATAAACATGGATTATAACTGTGGTCTATCATTAGAATATACACCCTTTCCTTGATGACTCTGTCTACCTTTTTAAAGGTTTGTTTAAAATAATAGAAACATTAATAAATCAAGACTGACAATCAACTTCAAAACACTGGGTCACACTGTATAACTGAAATTATTCAGATCATTATGCATATTCGTCAGGAATAGCTTTCAGGTGTTTAGTCTGATCGGTGATTCTGACAGGCTTTAGGTGATAAATCACTCCCCATGTTAAAGGACAAGTTTGTATTTGTCGGGGAACACTGCGTCAGGCTTGTGAAATGTGTCGGTTGCTTTCACAGTAGACAAATTATGCAAATTTAACTTGTGTAAAAAAAGTCACATTTATGGACTCAAAAGCTCTCGCACCTTTGAAGACGATTCCTTTAAACCTTACCTAATCACAGTGGCCCTTGACCTAGAGGCATTTTTGCGCTTTTCCATGTATACCAATCGTCCTTTCCGATGGCATGCTCTTCCAATAAGAGCCCAGCCTGCAGGCATGATATAACAAATTATGAAACAATTCTATTCAGTGCCAGAAATAATGGCAGTGACGCACTAGAATAATCAAATCTCTTTGTTGCTAATTGATGCATTTGGAAAGACAGCAGGTGCCTGTGGTTGACTCTCATTAGGAGGCGCACTGATGTTTAGGGATATGCATAGATCAGCCTTACTGTAGAAATTTTACCTTTAGATCAATATTATGACCCTATTGTATTTCTGTCATCACTGCTTGTATGCACGATTGTTTTGATCTGGTAGCTCCTCGATTGCCATGGTAAAATGTTATTTTGAGAGAGGTGTGTGTTTCCAGAGTGTGTGCAGCATTGTGTTTCTGGTCAGTGGGAGTTGGATGCTGAGCTAGTGAGTCTCGTTGACCTTAGACCTGATTTATAACCCAGCCGGGAAAGTTCTGCTGAGGTTCTGCACAGCCCTGAGCTCTCCCTAAGTAAACTGAAGGAGAACTGCATGCACTGAAAGCTTCAGTTTCTCCCTCCCAGTGCCGGTGATGGGAATTATCTCCTCGCTTTTGCCAGGTGTCATTGTATTTTGCAGGAGACAAAGGCAATGTGTTAAAATCACACTGGGCTGTCTGTTTGATCATTGATGTTTTGCTGTTAACTCTCTGAAGCTGGTGCAAGCTTGGATCTGGCTTTTTTTTGTTTCCTCAGCTGTGGATATGTCCTTTTTCTCAGCTGTTTCAGCTGTATGTTAAGACTCAATGATGATGTTTTTTGTTTGGTTTTTTCCCCGTTCACATTTTTGCTTGCCTATAATGGTTTCACTGGCCAAACAAACCAAACTGAAACCTTTTGCTAGGTTTTACCGGCATATTTTTAAATTGAATTAAAATTTATCTACCAGAAAAAATTGCAGCCACAAAAAGACTGTGGTTGATGATGATATTTTAATGGTAATGCTTCGGTTCAAATATCAATGCAGTGGAAATAGTGAAATTGCAAAATATTATTACAATTAAAATAAATGCTCTCTATTTTAATACATGATAAAATCTAATTTCCTCCTATGGTAGCAAAGCGAAATTTGTAGTTTTATGTAACTTTTAGGGTTCATAATTTTAATAGCTTAAAATTAATTGAAACAAATATAATGCAACTGTATGATGCTACTTTACCTGTAGATGCAGAAATAGGCTGTTCACACAGGTAATGTGTGTTTTTATTTTATTATTTTTTTATTTTTAAATACTGTGTGTGTGTGAAATGTATGTGTATATGTAAACACCACTTGAGACCTCTTGAGAACTGGTCTCATATGGGGTCATTGGTGCAACTTTAATTGATGGCATAAATTCAGCACTAGGTTCAAGCTTCAGCCTTGAGCTATCCTTATTGTTAAGCCCTGAATATTTAATCCATGTTTTCCATTAGTGTATTTGATCAAATCCTGTTTTGTTAGCTTTCACTGTAGATTGTCTGGCTCAGTGTGTCAGTTTTTGCTTGCGCAGCTTTCATCATGATTGGCTCTACCACTCTGGGTTTTTCATTTCTTTCTTGAGGAGTTTTTGTTGTCAGATGTGTCATTTAAAGAACAAATTCAGGGGGGAAAAACATTATTTGATAGGTGTTCATTTCTTGAACCATTAAGTTAGAAATTAGTTCCTCTCCAATTCAAATGAATAAACTGCCTAACCCTAAGCCCAGAATGCATGCTGGAATATATTTGTGCCTTGTACAAAGCTTGCCTGCTTTTTCACATATTAGTGATTTCACTGATTGTAGCGTAAGCTGTGGCACATACTAACATGAATGAAATGTTTATTTTAAATGCTTAAAGCAACGCCCTGTGTGTTCCAGTAACCTGCTGCTGGCACAGACAAGACCGATTCGGATAATAATGTGTGATCATCAAGCGTGTTAAAAACCCCCAAACTTGGCGTACTTGGGGAGTTACGCAACCCCAGTGTTGTCACTGTGTAGGTTTAACAGAAATCTAAAAAAGCGCTTGTAAAATCTCAGCGGTTGAGTGGGAGTCTCTGTGCACTTTTCCAAGCCGCTGAGATGGTAAACAAAGTGCTGTCTCTTCCCCGGGTTGCTTGAGGGCCCACCTTGCTCTTGTTATGCAGTTGTGCAGCTGCAGCACTGCCTCCTGTGATAGGACTCCAGGCTCTTGTAATGATGCATCCAAAGGAGTAGTTGAACAAAAGGCTTAACGTTAACATGAAATCGCATTCTTGGACTTATTTAGCACGATTCATCAGTGCATGTTATCAAAAAAAAAAAAAAGGTTGTTTTGTAGCCTTTTAGCATAATAATGCGGTGCATCCCTAAAATGACTGTGCTTTTTGGCTCACAAATATATATTTCTTGAAAGGAGGAAAACTGCCTTTATTCTATTTTTGTGAATTTATTATAACCATATTTTGCTTAAAGTATGTACTGAATGTACTAATGAAACATAATTAAATTTGTTTTCCCAGTTAATAAAAATGGTAATAATTTAGCATTCGTCAAGTCTATTTTCAATCTTATGTAATTTTCATATTTTTAGTTTGCCGTTTATATATCTTATCTGTTGTAAAAGGATTAATACAGAAAATAATTAAGCATAGCTTTTTCTTTGATATCCAATCCATTCTAGTATAAACTGTCCACTTTTTTTTTTTCTCTCTCTCCTAAATCTGTTTGGTTATAATAAAATTTTCCACCTTATTATATGCAACTTTCCATAAAGTCAAGACACTGACTCAACCGAGCCAGATTTCTTTGGTTTTCGCACCTGTGTTTGGTTAACCACATGTAGTGGTTTTAGGTGTGTATGCGTGACTGTATGTGGGGGTGATTCTGTCTGCAGCCCTTGATGGCACACAAGCCATTTGTATGCAGACCTCATTGTGTGGATGTGTTAGCAGGGCTTTTAATAGCATGGATTGCTCACACCAGCGGTGATGAATGGATGTCGGTGAGGGGCTATTGTGAGCTCTGAATGGGTGCAAGCATCCTGACCAGCACAAGGACCCAACTGGGACATAACCGTATGCGAGTTTATCAGATGCGACGACAGCCAGGCTGGAGATCAGATGTTAATTGCCACACTGTGCTCTTGATGTGAAGCTCCAGTGGAAGAATACAAAGCTGCTGTCTGCTGGCATTCTAGACAAAATTCTGATGTTTTCCCTGCTTTTCACACATCACTCACAAGTTATAGCACCACCAAACATTTTTGATGTGATTATATGTGTGTCAGGTGTGTCAGAGCTCTGTTGTTGGTTTGCAGGCATTGATGATGGTCCTGTCAGCCATTTCCTGTTTCGTAAAGCCTGAGCTATGTTAGCGCCACCCTGATGCTCATCCTCTGAGCTGAGAGCTTAGTGCTTAGAGAGACACTTTCAATTATTTTACCAGCCGCTCTCAGTCTCCCCACAAATCCTCTTAGCTGTAAGACACACTGAGTGCTCGACAGGAGAGAAGAGAACATGCTACAGCTGAGGATGCTCCACCTATCCATTACTGATATGATGCTCACATACGCTAACATGCTTTGATAGCCGCACCCTTGAGCGAGCTCAGACTGTGAGTCTGCACCTTAGTCACTGATATACTTTTTGAGATGACACCCTTTATTCATAATCCTGCCCTCAATCTCCGGTGATCAGCAGGATTATTTGCATTGATAACTAATAGGCTAAGAGTTTAGTTGACTACTACTTTAGTTTAGTACTACTTTTGAAATTTTTTTTGCATTTAACGTGTCCAGTGGGGTGACACATTGGTTTTTCATGAAGTACGAGTACTCCATGTGGTATCTCAATTAAAATGAGATCCTTAAAAAATTGCAAGCAAAATTGTACTTCAATTAAAGTAATGTTTAAATGGAGCTGTTATGTTGACACTTCGGTTCCGACAGTTAGACCAAATGCCAGCATCTGAACAAAATCATCAATTCTATTACTGGTTATTATGCACTTCTAATTTCAAGTCGCCGACATTTAATTTCGTCGAACATCTGTACCTTGTATGAAAAGTCAGGTCTTTTTTGGTATGCCCTCCCTATAGTTTACGGTTTCTTTGTTTCTTATCTGTCTGTCTACCACTGGCTCCCTCTTTTTCTGTAAACGTCTCTCTTATCTCCTTCTGTGTGTCATGTCTGAGCGTGTGTGCTGCTTCAGGTCCCTCTTCAGGACCGGCTGCATTAGAGGAAGTTATATATAGCAAGCTCGTCAGACAAGCCCTGCTTGCACGATCTCTCCGAATCTCTGTCTCCTGGGCGGCGCGTTCGCTCTAATTATCCAGCTTGTATTCGTCCGCCGTCTTTGTATGGGAGTGAGAGGAACCGTTACCTCCCATGGCTCGGCTCAGCTCAGCTCAGCTCATCACAAATTTAGACTCTCCACCATCAAAGAGTCGTAGAAATGGGCACATTTGCCCCTTTAGCATGAATGCCAGCAGTCCGTTCCACCTTTAACTGCACCGTAGAGATTTGTCAACTACTCTGCCGTTTGGAGGACATGATCAATTTTGTGGGTCTGAATTTGTGTGCTTGTAAGCTCATTGCCTGCATCAGTAGTTGCGTTCGGATGGGGTGTGACTCATCTCCTCTGCATGTGTTCGCATGAATAAAACATTCGCTCTCCTATTCAAGAGCATGTTGTTCTCCGTCACACGCACAAACAGATTTTTATTTATTTTTCATTTCATTTCACGAGTTTGCTTATGGCCCATATCTGTGGCCATCTGTGTTTCTCTTGATGCTTGGGTGTTTGTGTCAAGATGGTTGCCGCCTGCCATTTTTGGAAGTAATATGACTGATCTTAAGCTGATGAACGTCATTTTTCCCAGTGCACAGAGAGAAACCAGAATATTATAGTCCGTAATGCAGGGTTTCCTAAATGGGGGTTGATAAAAAAGATGATTTTAAATATGACGATTTAAAATAAAGGGTCTGCAAATCATCTTATTTTTGGTGTTTTTGCCTCTTTATTTTTGATAGGAAGTGTTCAGACAGGAAGCAAGGCTATTTTCATTGAGTTAATCGAGTTTGCCACAAGTTTGAATGTTTCTACAGAAAATTAAAAAATGAAAAGCGTAAATGTTTAAACCTTTTATAATGCACACTGTATGATGCTAATTTTAAAAATCAGATATCAAATATAAAAAAAACACCTCTCATGCTGGACTTCTTCAGTCATGTAGTCTGATAAACCACTCCCTACTAACGTCCAGTTTGCATTCGAGTCTGCTTTCGCACAAACAACCAACGCACCGAACCAAGTTCCTGTCCTACTTTCATTTGCGATAATCCATTTCACTTGGTTGTGCGTCACAACATAAAAGAAACAATCAGTCAATAGATCTGTATTGTGATTTTTAAGTAATTCCATTCAGCCACACCCCTTTTGCAAAACACAGCCCCCAAAGACATGTCCACAGTGGCTGAAAGGCACAGTAGCACTCCCCAAGTTTGATTCGCTGGCCTACTATCAGCGCTCAGACTCGCTATTTACAGAGCCTAGGGCTGTCAGGGAGACAAGTGATTTCTCATGACACCTTTTCCAGTGATATCTTGAGTTATAAGGATGTTTTATGGGTTGTATTCTCTAAATAAATTATCTTACATCTTCATGCTGAAAGCAGGATGCTAATATTCCTCTTAAGTATAGTTTAAATGTTTTTGTGTGTCGGCAGTTCTCCATGTTACATTATTTTAGATGGTCTTTGAGTATATTATTTATTTATTTTTCTGTCTTCATTTGCCGTTTGTGTTTTTAGAAGGATTTTGAAGTCTGTCAGTTGCCTCATTCTTTTGTCAAACTGCTTGTTCTTGCTCATGTAGGAGTGGCAGCAAATGAAGCTGGGAATAAAACAAAACGCAAAACTCCTGTGCGCGTGGTCTCACTTTAATTTACATGATCAAATGCGCTTGTAAATTCCGTGTGGGAGATGACTGGAGGCTCATTTGAATTCAGCTCAGGCTTTGACTCATAGCCCCTCCTATGTTGTGGTCTTTATTTGAATTCTAAGAGCAGGTCTCATTGAGAAGGGCATTCAGAGACGGGCTTGTCTCAGTCTTTCAGGTCAGTGATAGCAGGCCAGCCGCTGTGCTAATTGAGCAGCAGTCTTTAGGTTGTTTGTTTGCGAGTACTTTTATCTGGCTGAGGAATGACCAATCATTAGCAGATTTTTGCAGAGTTTTCCTTGTGCCTCCCTCTCTCTTTCTGCCCAAGTAAACAGTATAATCTTTGCCAACGTTTCTATCTTGACACTGTTGGCATGTTGGTGCCGGTTAGCAGGCTTTCGGTCTAAAGCATCTGGAGTTTTATAACCTAACCATTTAGATAATACATGCCCAGTGCCAGGAACAACAAAGCTGTGCATACATACTGACACCACCTATCATTCAACCTGATCCAATAGGAAACAGATTATTTTGAAAAATGACTAGCTTAGTGAACGCTGGAATAGTACGTTGTTTCAAGAGAAACTGCTGTTGTAGCCACTGGGGAAGCCATTTCGGATCTTCTATTAAATCTAATGGACTACTGAGCTTTCTAAAACCAAGTCATATTGTGAATGTAATATGTTACGATTTAAAATAAAGGTTTCCTTTTTTTAAATGTATATTGTAATTGTATTGCAGTCTTCGAGGTCACATGATCCTTCAGAATTCATTCTAATATGCTCATTTGCTGCTCAAGAAACTTTTCTTATCCCTGTTTAGGACAGTTGTGCTGCTGAAGATTTTCTTGACTCTAATATCAACATAATATGTCCTTGTGCCTCTGCTACAAAGTTTTCTTCAAAATGGCTATCCCTGCACAGCTTTGACCAACTCTTGCTTTGTTTTGGCTGAGCTTTCAGTGTTCCGGGAAAGTATGAAGACGATTGGCCGATTCTTGTCACATGAACCATGATTTTTATTTTTTTTTTTAAGGTTCTATAACTTTTTTTTTTTCACGTTATTCTTCTTCGCCATAATATGCCTTTTTATTTTTAGGAGTATAGTGGCAAGTAGCACCTTATTTACTCTTGGTGTGTGACTTGTTTCTGGTCTTAAGGGATCTGATCGAGTTGGTCTTATGAGGCAGAGCAGGGGAAGAGAGGATGAAAATGTCAGAGCAGGAGAGGTGAGCAGAGAGATCAGTGTGCTGTAACCGTATACACCCCAGAGACCCGGATCTGCACTGCTGAACCACCAAAACCACTGCCAACACTGATGCAGCACTTTTGGGGGAAAAACGGATAGAGGAAGAGAATGTAGTTAAATGCACAGTGAAAAGCAAAGCATCCCAAATTCTGGCCTCAAGAAAGGTCAGAGTTCAGCAGCTTCCAATGAGTCTGATATCAGCCGCTTACGGGGTCTGGATTTTTGGTTTATTGGTGGCAGTGACCGTGGAAAAGTGTCCAATCTGAAATCGCTGTGGGCAGGGTTTCTCTACTCTGTCCTGTATGATGAAGAGAACGGGATGAGAGGAAGGAGCCTTTGAGAAGGGCCTGCAGCAGGACGCCTGTCACCGAGAGATATACGATGTCCTCACAAGTTTGGAAGGTTGGAAGGCGTAGAAAAGGGGCTGACGCAATATACCATGGAGAATTTTGCACAGACTCAAACGTAGTGGAAGTTCAATCTCTGGGGAAGTAACTGCACAGCTCATGGCTGCCACGGCCCTTATTGTTTCTTCTCCCTGTTCTGCAAATAGAACAGTACTAATAAAAGTGGTGTGGCCAAGTTCTTACTTTTCAGCCTGCATCAGTAAAGCTCCTAGTTTTGTGAAACTTGTAATAGATGCAGTAGCACAGATAGCAATTGCTCACACTTGAAATTTAGCATTTTCTTGCTAAAGATTAACCTCTGGGTGATGGAATCACATAGATGTGCTTGGAGATGCAATAATTTGAGTAGAAAATACCTGAAAAAACTATATTTTAAATGTTTCTTTAGCAACCCAATTGGTCACCAGAAGCCCGAAGTATACTTGCATTTTTCTGTGTTCACTAGGGATGGTATGCGTGAAATTTGTACTTGTACTGGACTGAACTGGTTTTTAACGAGTCCATTTAAAGGTGCCGTAGAATGCATTGAGAGAATATTTTAAATTGTTCTCTGATATGTACATAGAAGGTATGTAGCT
>JAUMHQ010000081.1:3437099-3453474 GCA_032361165.1 Enteromius paludinosus
TGTTATGTCCATGTACTGAACTGTTATTATTCAACCATGCCAAGGTCAATTCAGTTTTCCATTCTATGGCACCTTTTAAAAGTTTCATGTAACTGCTTCAAACTTGCTTGCGAACGAGCGATTTGAATCAGACTCTCAGTGAATCATTTAGAGCCACAACTAAGTTCCCAGCTGACTCTCTCACTGAACTGTGAATCCAAAATCTGGTGCTTCAGAAATAATGCAGATGTCTAAATGTATTGCACACTGAAATGCACCGAAAGATCTCCATAAGCTTGGCATAAACTCAGCACGCTATCTTTTTGAAGATATGCACTCAATTTTTGCATTATTTTTTTTTTAAATGGCTGACTCAGATCCCAACAGATTGTTGTTTATCACGGTCCTCATTGAGAGTCTCTTCATTATTAGTTGCTAATTATAATGAACTCCATGCTGCCAGCTGACTCCGTCTTCTCGCTACCCCCCTCAGAACGTCTTCATCCCGTTCATAATGTCTCGGAGAGCTATTAAACATGGCTGGAAGGCTTCACTGCTGCTGAGACTGAGCGCTTCACTTCGTGCTTCGTTTGAGCAGGAACAGGATGTTTTGTTGTGGGGGCAGTGAGACGTTTTGGAACATTTGTTTTTCCGGTTTAGTGAGTTGATTTCCAGTAGTTTTAGAGAACGAGATCTTTCGTTTCAGCACACTGTGAATAGAGGAGATCTTCTGTGTAGTTTGCGGAGACAGACGGGTCAATAAGAGACGAGCCCTGCAGCTGCGATTGAGTCACAAAACGTGGCAGCATGGATCCACAAACACGCATGCCTCCGCTTCTCGCTGTGCCTATCAGTACGCACGGGTGAATCTCATGAAAACATGGCGCTTCAAAATCATAAGGTCCTCTATATCCATATGTGTGTGTATATATTATCAGCCCATCCCTATTGTAAACTTCATGTGAAACTAGCCCTTTATGTTTGTTTCTTTTATTTAAAACATTTATCATGATTGTTCCTCCTGCAAGATGAAGATGGCCGCACTCCATTCCCCTCCAGTGCCTCAGGGAAAACGGAGTATGTGTGTGTGGCACTGAGGGATCTGCTTTTCTCCCGCTGCTTGTCGTATGTTCAGCGATAGGGGGTGGATCAGGGGACTCAATGATCCATTTAACCTCAACCTTGGAGGTTGTGAGAGGATGGCAGAGCTGCAGACGAAGGAGGAGAGATTCATTCGCAGTGTGTGACTGTGAGCCGTGGGGCGGTATTTCTTTCAGTGCATTCATTTCTCTTCCTTGGCCTTCCGCCCCGGTTTCTGTTCCGCATCAGTATTTCTTGTTTGGTATGGCCTTTCCCTTACAAAAGGTGCTGTGTATGGTGTCGTTATGATGGAGATTCCGTGGTACTGAATCATTTCTGTGATGGGTGAAAACAAAACAAAATCTGGAATTACCGTGCTGTAAGTTCAGTAAGGCTCATTGAAGTACCGTGGAGCAAATCATTACAATAGTTATGTGTCTACTCTAATTCCTTGTCACAATAAACATTTAAATTGTGTAGTAACTTATTTTCATAATGCACATATTTAAATGTACAATAAATCAGACTGAGGTTAAGTAAAAATATAAGAATTCACTATATATTTGGTTATAATTAATCTAACTGGCAAACTATGGACAGTGAATAGCTTTGCCTTTAGGAGGTAAATGCAACATTACGTTCCTTGGTTCAATGAGATGATGAAACTATGTACAATAATCAGTTCTTTAAAGTTTCAAAGGGACATGTGCCAAAATAAACAGCATTGTCGTGGTACAATGTCTTAAAAACCTTTGTGTTACCATGGTGCTTTTTGGCACTGTTAAGCTCCAGTCCTGTTCTCTTTTCTCACCGTGAGGTGTTTTTGTGTGATATGGGTAAAGCTAGTGTTCTCTGATAGTGCTTCCATTTCTCTCACACATGCTTCCTCTCAGCCAGCATTGTCTCGCTCCTTGGTGGTTTTCAGAAATAGCACAGATGTGAGATTTTAGGAGGATTTTCTCCTTGCTGTTTTCTTCTGGTCAGTCCAGAAACCGATGGACTGTCTGTATAGCCGTTCTGCTCCACTGCAGCCTTCAGCCACGCCAACTTTATCTGAACACATCTCATCTCTTGCCATGTTTATTCTACTACCTTGGTCTGTCTTAGTTTCATTTTGTTTTTGTCCCACTGTCCTCTGTGTGCTTAAAAATTAAAGGTACTGTAGGAATGACATATACTACTGTGCTATTCATACCATTTCTGCAGTATCTGTGCTATGCACAGCATATTATATTCCATAATGCGTTACTCATCTCTCTTAAATTGTTCAATTTGCAACTGAAAGTGTATAAAAATAGGGTTATCAGCGGGTAGTATTTAGCCAGTCAATATGGTAGCCTTCATGAAAGGGGACCACTCGTGTGAAAAAAGGAATTGTTCATTGTTCAGATCACCCTTTGTGTATTTCAAGGCTTTTGGTTGCCATTGGTTGCTTCTGAAGTCACATGGTAAGTAGGTACTACTTCGGAAAGTATATATTATAGGATTTAGCTATTGTCATTCTAGAAAGCTTTTGATTGGATAAACATCTGTGTAGAGTCAACAGTGTTTTTTGGCTTGCCTCCTAGAAGAGAATGGCTGTATATTTTAAATGCGCCATGGACCAAAAGCCACAAAACTCTGGTTTAGAGTTCGTGGGCACTTTAAGTAAAGAGCGCAGACCTCTGAGAGCTGTCAGGAGCATCGTTGCTTGTTTGTGTGCATGTGTGTGTGTGTGGCTTTATCATTATGGATGTTCTAGCAGTCCTCGAAGCAGCAAACTTGTATTGCACTGCATGCTGATAAGTACAGGACGTAGCTGTACAAGAGAATGAGAGAGAAAGAGATTGCTCGTGTCTGGCACAGTGAAGTGAGCACAGGTCGTTTCTCAGAAATCCCAAGGTCTACACGTAGAGATTAGGCGGGCGAGCTGTCGGCCAGACAGAGCCCACGCTGCTGCTTAATCCTGTTCGTTTAAACGGCGAGAGACAAGCAAACAATGCAGAAAACAAGCACAGTAACCGACTGCATTCACAGCGGTGTTCACTAAGCCCCAAATCTCCCCTTTACGATGCACTGGATTTCCCTGCTTAGACCTTAGGCCTGCTGCTGAAGGCAAGGTTAAAAGGGACCGAGCAATTGAGCATTCACGGTTACAAACAAAGAGTGTAGTCTTTACAACTTAAGTTTACAACACAGAGGAATTACAATAAAGTTTCTTACAAAAAAATGTGCCTGGTGTTCTGCTTTAAACCCTCCAGGATTTCTTTGCTCCATAGACTTTCAATGTAAGTTCATTACTTTTGAATTCGATTTTTGCTCGCCCTCATCATTTAGTCACCCATTTTGTGATCAAAAGAATTTATTTTGATGAATGTTCAAACCATGATGAGAGTCAGTGGGCACGATATTCAACCACATTTACTTTCATTGTTGTTTTTATTTATTAAAAAAAATAAACAATTATCTTTTTTTATTTTGTTTATTATTTGTGCGGGAGTGTTATTATGTCTATTTCTGTCGTCAGCATCTGGCGTGGTGATGTCAGGAATGTAATCCTCTAAAGGGGCACGTGGGCGTTAAGCCTGGATTGAGAGGGCCAAGAGGTTCGACCTGTCACATGGCACAGAGACGCACTCAGGAGAAGCAGAGCAACAAAACAAGAGCACTCATGCATTTAGGAGTATGAGAATCTCGCACCGCGCTGTGGGAGACGATGCTCCTGTCACAGCTTGCTGTCAGGATGAGAATGCAGATGGAAGGGGAATGTGAAAGAAAAGGCAGCAACCCATAATCAAAACCGATTCTGTTGTTGCAATGACAGGACACATGTCAGCGCTTTTTTCCCCTACAAATTTCTTTTTGTGCAGAACAATTTTTCAGACCTAACAATTTATGTGCCATTTTTTTGCATCTGTTGTGAAAGTCGGCATGAAATGAAAGTTGCAATCATCTCCCTTTCACTCTTGTCTCTCGTGATGCGTATACAAGTAAAGCCGCTTGAATTCAGAGCAGAGCAGGACTTAATTATTGGTCTATTTGGTGTTGATTGGTTTGTTATTGTCCGAAAAGAGATGTTGTTGTGAGGGTTGGTTCAGTGGGTTTTATTTCCAGGACACATTTTTTTACAAGCATTTCTCATTGCAAGACCTCCCTCTCTGTATCTTATGTTAGCTAGGCCTGTATAGTCACTGGAATAATGTCGTCATCTTGGCTCCGCTGCAAGAAAGCTCTTAAAGTGATAGTTTCACCAAAAAAAGTATCATTCTATTGTTATTAAACCTTATGTCGGGTCAAACCTGTATGACCTTTGTCTGTGGAATATGAAGGATATTATGAAGAATGAATAAACCAAACTGTTTTGGTTCCTATTGACTTCTGGTGTTTAGACAAGGCATTTTTCAGACTCTTTTGTCTTCATTTAAAACAACAGGAGTGGATGGGATACAGAATTTTTGTGTTTATTTGGGTGAACTTTCATTTTTAAGACTTATCAATAAGGTGTTCCAACCACCTGCTTGTGTTTGGAGAGAATGCTATTTGTAATTTTAATTTATTTATTTATTTTTTTAAGTGTTATGTACCCCTTTAATGCAAATCACTGTTATCAGCATCAGAAACAATAGCGCTGATTATTGTAATGGTTTTTGACGGTTATGTGCTGTTGAGTTGATTGTTTTGTCTCTGCATGCCTGAAAACATTACACAAAACAGATGTCTGATGACAACAAGCAGTTTCAGATGAAACCATCAGGCATTGATTATGTGACACAGACCTCAGTGCTTTCGTTAGACGACTGAAGATGGCTTGTTGTTTGCAGCAGCCAGTGGTGCGTTTCATTTTAAAGTTGAGCTTTCGGTTTTATTGCTTGCCTGAAGAATTTCACCTTCCATCTGAGGGAAACATGCAGCAGGCTCGCCAGAGTTGCGTTTTCACTGCGGTATATTGGGTGTCGTTATGAGACGGTATTTTTAGTCCTCTCAACCGTTGCGCAGAGAGAGGAAGCGTACATTCAGGTCTGGAAATTTCACGGGAGATACTGGTGCTGTATGTTAAGAGAGCAAAAATGTATCCGAGTGATTCGTTCTCTCTCTCAAACCTTTTTCCACATCTGTGCCTGGTCTTGTCTGGTTATGACAGTGATGGCTCTAATAAAGTCATATTGGCACTACTCTACACCCATGACTCATGAATCAGGGAATTTGTCTGGTCCAACATCCGTACCTCTCTTACTCATTGTTTTTATTCGCTCCATCTACTTTATCCAGTCTTAAATTGGGGACAGAACAGGGGCCTGTTCCATAAAACAAGTTTACTTACTGTCATTTTGATTTGGTTTAAAATAAGTGGGACTAATTAAAACAAGCCTGGCTTATTTCGTAAACTTGTTTTATGGAACAGGCCCCTGGTCATGATTATCTTTTCGGATGGTAGTGTTTGTATTGTTGGTTGTTACAATCTTACATGTTCATATGAATATTTTTTTTCCCTACACCAGTCTCTCCTAATGTCTCAGTCTTCATCAAGCAGTGTGGAGACGAAGCCATAATTTTGTAATTTGGTGACGTCTGGGACAGGCCCCTGGAGGATTGTGTGTGTGTGTGTGTGTGTGTGTGTGTGTGTGTGTGTGTGTGTGGAGATGTGTCAAGACTGACTGTGTGTGTTTGGCGTAAGGTAAGAGTCTTTTGAGACTGGGTTTGAAATGTATGTCAGTGAGAGCCGGAGGGGATACAGCTCTTGCTCTGGTCTCCCTTCATTGCAGCCTCTCCTAGAGACACACTCACACACAGCTCCTACTGCTGTCTGCCTAGCACACACTTTTACACACATGCACTTTATTGCACAGGAGGCAGTATTTTTCTTGTGCCAAAGCTCACAATACACTTGCATGGTTTCAAAGCCTAGCATTCTACCTAGTTAGACATTTAAAGGCATCATAGGCTCAGTAGTAAGTGTTTTATAATTTTTATTTTATAGTTTTCCATTGTTAATTTTTATTTTTTTTAATGATATGACCCAAGCTATTACCAAGAAGGTATTTGTGATAGAACTCTTGCATTAATTATTCAGCAGAGCCCTTTTATCACTCCTTTTCTAGATCATATTTCTTAAGGTGAAACCACATATCTAGGTACATAGTTCAATTTGTGCATTTCCACCCTAATTCCTGCGTTTCATAAAGCTGGTAACCCAAAAACTTTCACCAGTCATCATTACAACAAAGATTAAGTGTTGCTTTACACTGATGAGGTTAATAATAAATATAAATATATATATATATATAATGTGTTTTATTCTTGTAGTACGTTGTTGTTAGCTTAATACTATGTTAACATGTTAATGCCGAAATCTATTTAGTCAGGGTAGTGCCATATTTTATTTGACAGAGGTAGAGATCCAGTGGGTTGAAGGATTAAGCTGTTGTTTAACATAACAATTATTGATATAACTTAACTATATTAAACATGTGCATGTGACCTAGGCACGCCAAAGACTGCAAACTCTACCCCTAATCGTTTTCATTTGTACAAAATTCAATATGGTGTCTAACCTGCCTTAGGTGTTTATGATTCTGGTGGGGAACGCTGTTTGTGTGATTGTTTCTGGTGTTAAACTTCAGCCAGAAAGACTGTAGTGCAAACAGTAAAGAAAGTCACAAGGTTTATGGTTATGGAGGTGCTGTCCTCGAGTCGAGGTGGCCATCCTGCTCTTTCCGAGGTCTGGGCAAAGTAAACATGCTCTTTTCCTCTCCTACGCTCTACTCTGACCTCTGCAGTCTCCTCTACACTGGGTTCATAAAGCTGGCTTGCCGAGCATGCTGGGAAGAGTGTGACCCAGGGATCCTGACAGAGAACTGTCCTTTCACCTCTGACCTGAATGCCCCTCACCACTAGAACAGCTCTCTATAAAAAGCCCCGGATGATGTTATTATCCTGTCTCTGCAGGCAAGAATGTAAATGTGTTACAGGGAAATTAGTTTTTAAAGCAGTGTCATTGGCTCACATGTTTACTGTGGATGGATCATGAAACCAGAAACATACTGGAAAGAGTTCAATTCCTCTTTCACAAACCTCAGTTCTTCAGCAAAAAAAAAAAAAAAAAAAACGCGTTTTAACCGTGAATCATTTGAACTTGCGTAAAAAGGAAAACCAATGACATCTTTCACTAACTTTATTACCAAACTTGCTGTTGCACAACTGTTGTCCTTTTTGATTTACAATAATGCCCATTGTTGCACAATATTGCAGCAACACAATGCATTATGAATTACTGTCTGACAAACTTTTTATGCACCATTGCATAAAATTGAGCCCTCTGGGATTTGGTACCCTGCATAGGTTGTTTGCATCTGCAGGTTGTGTTTGGTTTCAGACTCTGTGTTTTTAGGATGTTTTTGTGCTTGAAATTTGAGGTGTCCCATCTTGTTTTGGCTTTTGGGAAATGCAGCTGTGATTTTGTTCTCTAAGCTCGCCAGATACACATTCTCTCACACTCTTTCTCTCTCTCTGTGTGTGTGTGTGTGTGTGTGTGTGAGAATAGCTTAGATGCCTCTGAGGTGTTTCCATAGAGATGAGAAGATTTGAACAAGTCGTCACTTATATCGGCAGAACCCGATAGCTTGAGAACACATGGATCCGTCCTTTCACAAAAACTTGTTATTCTGTTCCAAATTTAGTGAGCTTCCTTGTCGCTTGCTGCCCACATAGGCAGCCTCCTAACAGTCATGAAACTTTGTTTTTAGCATGTTGCAAAGCTAGCAACTCACAACTCAAGTACAGTGCAAAACCTATAGGTAGGTGCATCAAAAAAATATTCTCCTACACGGTTCAGTTTATTAAAAAAATAATAATAATTATATATATATATTAATATAAATATTAATATAAATATTTTTGAAAACCATTATGTTTGGTTACCTTTTTAATCAACTCTATTGTGTTAAACCGACTTGAAACACTTCTGTTTTGTTTCCCCTTCCTCTCATGCTTTGCACAGGGCTAGATAAGGATAGAAAATCTTGAAAGAAAATGTTATTTTAGGCATTTCTTTATTAAGATGATAAAATTGGGAGACTTGTTTAATGCTCGTTTATGTTTAACAAGTTGGCTAATTTTTTGTGTGTGTGTAAAAGGATGTCTTCCTGTTAATGTATTTTCTAGTTAAATTAAATGTTTTAGTTTTGAGTTCAAGTATAAAATGTATAAATTTCATTAAAACTATATTTGATAAAGTTGAGTTGACCCTACTCAATTAAATTTCAATGCATTTCTTATTTTTTTTTTTTTTTTTTTTTTTTTGTTGAGTTGGGGCTACAAATTGAAATTTTATGTCACATTCACATACATACACGGTATGACATGAAGTGAAATGTATTGCACGACTGCCCCAACAAGTTGACACATTAGAAAACAATTAAAATGGCAAAATAGAGGAAGAATATGAAAATAAGTATAGTAAATAAATATAATATAACAATACAACAAAATAACTAGCAATACAATAAAATAGAATAAAGGTAGAATTGAATATGAATATATAAATATATGTAAGTATATGTACACACAAGAAAATTAAGAGTGAAATAGTGAATTGATTATACAGTAAAGGCGTACTGGGGGCAAATGGTATGTAAATTCCACTCATTTATCCCCCCGTAGCCTTCTCCCCAACTGCAAATAACATTGTTTATTAAATGAAATTCCTGCCCGCAATTAAATTGGGTTCATCCAATGAATAATTTTTTGAAGAGTATTTGCCTAAATATTTAATTGAATACATTGTTATACACTTAATTGAGAATAAAATGTTCTTAAGTTCTTCATTTATTCTTATAAATGCATGCATATATATAAGTTGCTTAAGTTAATGAATATGCAAATATAAATATTTATTTATATAGATAAATATTTTGGGTCATTAGATTAAAAAGATGTATGATGTAATATGTGTATACATTAGGGGTGTAACGATATTCATATTGAACCGTTCGGTACAAGGCCTTCGGTTCGGTACGCATTATAAACCGAACGATTCAGACAAATACTTTTTATATTTGAAAAAGAAAAAAAAAAAGTAAAAGTAAAGTGTGTAAAATATATAGGCCCGGTTTCACAAACGGAGCTTAGCTTAAGCCAGGACTAGGCATTAGTTAAATTTTAAAATATTTAAGCAATTTTTACAAAAATGCCTTATAAGAAAATATTACAGAAAATCTTAACCCAGAACAATGACACTGACATGTTTTAAGATATAAGTCAGAGCAAGATATTTTCATCTGAGACAGTTCAACAATGCAATTTAATCTTGGTCTAGCTTTAGCTTTGTCTGGGAAACTGGGGGATAATGTTTTCAGTGCTACGCTCAACAAGGAAGCCCAAACGACATGCTCTCTGCCCCTCCCACCCCCAAACAGACGAAAACTATATATAAACACGTGCATTAGACCTTTTTTAGTTGAAGGACAACAGCGGCCCGTGTGTTGAAGACACGATCTGTGCTATCTGAAGAAAATGTGGACACACTCATCTTTCTGAACTTTAAAAAAACAAACAAAAAAAACCTTAAATGATTAAAAACGGAGTTCCATTTAAAAACAAAATTGCTCTTTTCTTTCTATTAGTTTATAACTACTACATTTCATTTTTTTGAAGGAGGATTTGGCTTTGGTTATGAAAGAGGTTTTGTTTTATTTGCAGCAGTTATGTGAAGTATAGCTCCATTGATGTTCAAAGTTAAAGGAAAAAAACAAAACGAAAACAAAAAGTCTTTGCGGGGTCAGAGAGCTTTTAGATTCCATCAGAAATCTCTTCATTTGTGTTCTGAAGATGAACAAAGGTCTTACAGGTTTGGAACGATATAAGTGTAAGTAATTAATGACCAAACCTTTATTTTTGGGAGACCCCTTTAAGTCTTAAAGGGTCTTAAACCTAACTATTCTCATACAGAATGACAGAATGAAGCTTTGTTCAGACGGTTCCACCCAAACCATGAATGTGACCCTGTGATAAACTGTAGCATTGTAATACAGCGTTGTGCATGTGTGCGAGTGCACATTTTTGTGAATAACACCAAGATTAGGGATCATGTGATTTTTTTTTTTTTTTTTTGTAGCTTGTTGAGCTTTGTGCCGTTTCATGCTCGTATTTCCTGGACCCTTTCCTCTTGTACTTTTCCACTCTGTATGTGTGTGGGCACAAAGGTGTGCTGCCAGACCTCCCGTGATGAAGGACTGAAGGCTAATGAACCATAGGGAGAGACACTCCAGTGCTCTCAGGAGCTCAGACACACACTCGTATGAGTTCAGCTGTCCGTGAGAATGTCACACGTCACGCTGAACTGGTTCACACCCCTGTAGAGAAGGGCCTCTGCTTCCTGTGACATTGACCATATATTCCAGAGGGCACGGTGGCATGATTTATTGAGGTTTCTCTGCTTTTTATGCACGCTTATGTATTTTGTGACCTGAAATGTATTTGGAGGTACCCTTAAAGTACTACCCCTTTTTAAGTATGAAAATGTTTTCGATGGCCTGATCGGACTCCCGTTTTTACTAAGAACTGAGAGTTTCTGGTAAACTGAAGTCTTGTTTTCCTCCAACTCTCGACTTCTGGTTATTAGTGTTTTTCACAGCTTTAGGTCATTAATAATGTCTCACTCCAGCAGGGATTTCGAAGCACTGAGTCACACTGCAGTAGAGGAAGAGAATGCTTTCACAATCACACGCCATCATCCTTGTGATCAGTTTCACAATCCTTCGAAAGGTCCTTCCTTTTTACCATAATTGTTTTAGTAGTGGTTTTAAGACTTCAGTGACTTTCACACTGCGGCTAAAAATAGGTCAAATCTATCTTTTTACAGTTTTCTCCATATATGTAATGCTTAATTTATTATAAATGTATAGAGAGAAAAAAATCGATATATAGAGGAACTTTCATGCAGCTATTCGGATATGTATTGAAATTTTAATGCATGTATGTGAACTTCAACAACAGTCTAACATATGGGCTTTAATTTATTATTATATAAGTAAAGAAAATTAAGTTACTTTTCTTACACAATCTCTGGACACTTAACTATAGATGTGTGTTGAATTAAGTGTTAGTTTCTTTAATGTGAACACAATTAACATCAGTCGTTATATCATGCTTGACTTTTACACGTGGTGTTAATCATAAAATATTTGACTGTGTGAACTGTCCATAAAACTGTATAAGTGTGACGCAGTATTTAAATGTGTTCAGAAAGTGTGTTTTTCACTATATGTGGGGAAGTAAAAAGTGCATATTTAAGCAGGAAGTGTTAGAGTGGGATATTGGCTTGCAGTGTGAATGTAGCCGTTTTCCAGTGTCACGTCAGTCGGTCGCAGGACAATGGGATGGTTGTAATGCCTCGCACACCTTTTATCTCGCATGAATTTGTGTAGGAACAAGCAGTCATTTTGTAAAGGTCAGGAGGAATTCAACAGACTACGAAACCTTTAGAAAAGGACGTATTCAAAGTGAATAGGCAAATGTTTTATTTATTTTTTTTCCCATTTACTGGCTGTCTGTCTGTCAGCTTCCTGATCTATAATGCTCGCAGTAATCACTGTCCCCGTAACACGTAACCATGAGAGAAGCGGATTAAACGGCATTCTTTCTCAGGGTCACACGCACACAAAGCATTGCATTCTGGGAATCCCTGAGATGTGACAGCCTGGTACAGTACCGCCAGGGATTTTTGGCTGTATTACCAACATGTTTAAAACGGCGTGTAACTGTATAACATCATTATGTGTTTTATTGACCTTTCAGCATTCTAATTTGAGCCAATGACCAAATATCAGTTAAAACACTGAATTATATTGCTATTATTGTGAATCATCTGTACCTAACAGACCAACAATAAGTAAACCATGTTTAAAATATACAATTTACAACTAAAATGTCATGGATGCATTAAAAAGTCTATCCATATGCCCTCAAACTTGGAGTCCGAATGTAACCCGATATTTTTATAAAATCTTGAAGCCCATTTTTGGAATACCTTAAGGATGCAGGTTCTGGATAATTTTTATTTATTTATTTATTTATTTTTTTTTCAATAATCTCTTGCTTGTTTATTTGTATGCTAATATTATTGTGACTTGTGACTATATTATGTTTATAGGAATGTGGACATTTTTAATTTGCTCATCTGCTTTTGTGTGATTTTATTTATTATTTTTCAACTTTTTTTAGATTTGTATCAACTTGATTTGCATTGAGATGCTTGTGCTTTTCTTTAATTTAAAAAATTATAATAATTGTAATTTTTTAAATAAATTTATTTTTACATCATTTACAGTTATACAATATTATTTAATTTCTTTTTTTATCTAAATGATCGTTGTAATAACTAATTTGTTCATCCGCTCAGATAAAGATGTAAACCAAAGTAACGGTTTTCATCATAATAATATACTGTAAATTCATCCTCATTGTGATTTTTGTCTGGAAGACGTCTTATTCTACATTTAAACAGAATAATGCAAAAATACACAATTTTCCAGTTCAAATATTATAAAACAGATCTTATACTGACCATACAGGTCCACTAATAAACGGTATAGAAAAATCTAGGAATACTTAACAATCAAGTTTCATTTGTTAGTAATACTTACTTAAAAATATGTGTACAAAATATGGAAAAATGTCACTTTTTATTTTTGGTTACTCTGTAATTTTACTATTAATTTCTTTACTGTTGTACATTATTCCGATTTAATAAATGATTTTTCAGGAAACACTCTTCACTATTAACTAGTTACTTCTCAGCATGCATATCACTAGCCTCTTAGCTGTTTATTACAGCAAATAGTTTAACCTTGTATTAAATCTCTAATTGAGGACATATTTCTACTGTCGCATGCCTTAACACGTCATACCGTCCAGCCCTTATTTTTGTCTTGCCTTTTTCCATGTTTTTGTTTTTCTTCCATGTTTGCACAGCCTGAGGTTTGGGACTCATTAGTTTTGTGTATTTTACATGTTATTTTGAAGTCTTGTCATCATCATAATAAACGGGTGTCTGTGGAGACATCAGAAGCACATTGTGACAGTATTTTACAGTCGGGCTGTGTAGAGTGGACCAGTGTGGTCTCTGTTTGGTCTGTTTGACATCACCCCTGTAGTGCCCAGACATGTTACAAGCTGGTTTAAGAGCGCCTCACAGATGGACAGACATTGTAAAAGTTGAATTAGACCGTGATGGGATTCTAGCATTGGGCGTATAGGGTCTCTGTTTGTGTTTTTAGGAGTGCCAGTAGTTTTACTGTCCAGCCTGAGGTGTGGGCATCATGTTTGCGGCCTGCCGGGTGGTTTGTCTTCATGGTTTAAAATAGAAAACCAGAGGCCACACATACACAAGGAGCTTGACCGGCGGGGTGTTTCCAAGCAGCACTGCATTTTTGTGCGTGTTTGCATACTCTACTGTTAAATGTCTCTTAGCGTGTCTGTGTGAGTTCACTAATAATGCAGTGTTTAGGCAATAAAGAGTATATTTATTGCTAAAACAGCCTTTTACAAAACCATATGTCATGGATGCATAAAAAAAGAGAAATGAGAGCTCATTAAAATTTATTATTAAAATTTTTTAGTACACTGATTAAACCAAACTAATCTGGTGCCATATTCATTTGTGATTTTGTAGTGATCTATGATCCGCCCTTTGCAGTGAAAGTGTTTATGGGGAAACACAAATCCTGCTTTATCTGAGTTCTGGTTTGTTTTTATGGCAGATCTTGAATTATATATGTTTAGTAGTGTAAAATAACAGCAGTAATTATCAAACAAAAAAAATAAATTAGACTAATAAACTAGTTATGTATGAATTAAATAGATACCGATACGATAAATTGATAAGAAGATACAGATATAGAAGTAATTCAAATGACAAATTAATAAAATGACTCATTAGGTAATTTTTTGTTTCATTTATTGCGTTTAATATTTTTATTTATATAAATAAACACAAAACAAAATGATATCCATGTATGTATTTTCATGCGATTGTGTGCGCCTTTTTCTTTTTATTTATTTATTTTTTTTATTTTTTATTTTTTGGAAGGCTAATGTAACACGGAAGGCTGTTGAAAGTCCGCTTTATATCACAAGAATACATTTTAAAATATTGAAAAATATATTAGAATTTTGTATTTCAACATTACTGTGCTTGCTTTGTTTTATCGAATGAATTCAGTCTTGCAGTGAAGAACAGCATCAGAGTGCTGCCTCTATCTTGACAGTGATTTTTAGCATGCGGTTGTGTTCTGCGCTACAGGATGTATTTGTATAGGGTGTGTTTTGTCAGGTCTGTGTGAATATATAACAGCAGTAACGCAGAACGGCCAGAGCCACAGGAAGCTCGTCTCCAGCACCGCTGCTACATTTCCATACAGGGCAAGCAGGACATACTGTGAAAGTGTGTGTCTACGAGCAAATATAAAAGGGGAAGAGAGGAGAAAAAAAACTAGTGGAGTGTGCTTGTGCTGAATGAGGTCAGATTGGCTGGAATGAGAGCCTCATTTCCTCACAAGGTCTCTGTTGTTCATGTTTGTCCACTAGTGACACCAATTTCCGAATCTCTCTCTCATTAGCGTCCCCCTGTTTCTTTCCTAAGCTCCAGCCCACTGTTTGCTTCCCCTTACGTGCGTGCATGTGTGTGTGTGTGAAAGAGAGCTTGTATTGTGTTTCTGAAGTAATTTTTCTACCCTCAGCATATTCAGGATAAGGACACATAGCATGCCATCTCCTCATGGGTGCATTTGCTTTTGCACTGATTCTGATTCTTCCCAGGAGACTTCATCTACTACTTGTGTGTGTGTCAATCAAAGTTTAAGTGCTTTTGAAATGGGCTGCCGCTTGCCGTCTTTCACTTACTGCTGCTCTTGCACTTAAAGATGGAGTATTTTTGCTTACACTGGTCATTGTTACTGGCCTTTTCTTTCTGTCTCTTCCATCACCTCTGTCCTCCTTTTTGTGATCCTCTGCCCTGTCTCTTTCCCTACTGGCGTAAACAGGCAGCCTGCGATTCTGTATTTTCTTTCTTTTATCTTCTGCTTCCCTGCTCTTTTCTGTTGCAGTGTTTGGCAGCCATAACATTACAAATATGCCACAGGCTGATGTTTACAAAGAAACTCAGGAAGTAGAGACTGCATAAGGCCCACAGTCATCCAAAAAGCAACTATAAAATTGCATATGTAACTTAAATTGCATAACAAACTGTAAAGTTTTGTTTTAATATTATGTTTTCATTTAATAAAAAAAAAAGGTTTAACTTGTAAAATATTTATTTATTTTTTAAATAAAAAAAAAATTCTCTGCAATATTTTCCTCAATGTTTTTACTATATTAATTTGTGCTATCTTGGTGAGACCTGCGTGTCCTGGACAAGTTGAAATCCCTTTCATAGAAGTTTCACCTCTAAAATCAAACCGCTGTGAAGCAACACCAGCCACCAAAGTGCCACTTTTGTAATAAATGTACCGCCTTCGGTACGTTTAAAGCCTATTACTGTCAGACTTCAAATTGTCTGCCGTGAGTAATGTTCCTGTTATTATGTGTAATCCATTTTTGTGATAGTTTTGCACAATAAAGGTTTATAGGGATTTAACAGAGTTATTTGTCAGTCACACTACTGAAGGGCTCTGTTTATGTACCGCCGAGAAATGCATCGGCTTAATTATACAGGACTTTTATAAAGGCTTTTCTCACAACCAATTTTATTTAAAAATGTGACGCATTTCCAGGTAAAATGTTTTTTTTCAGCTGGGGAATTTATTTATTTTTAAAAAAAAAATAAAAAATAGAATATAGGATGGGTTTTATTTATCTTGAGTTGATTCTGATTGGATTGTGAAAAATGTCTTGCATAACACTTATGTTTAGTGGGAGAGGTTGATTTGTGTGGTTTTGGAGTGGAGTGTATCCTAAGACTGTAACCGAGTGGAAGGAATGAGGCAGGGAGGCATGGCAGAGCGGGACGGTGGTGGAAAGATTAAGCTGTCACGTCTGTCGTTTGGCTGTATGGTTTACTGGGGCGTCCTTGCCACCTAATGTTGTTTCTCTCTCTCCATACTTAGCTTTTCTGTTCCCTTCCTCTCTTTCCACTGTACTCTACATTTTAAAGACAGAATGATCCGCCTATTTGCTCGGCTGCTGTGTGCAAAAAGGCAGTTGCACAAGTCACGTTATAGCCTTTTGTTTCCCACTGCGCCTGTGAACTTAGACTGATTTATAACTCTTCACTAGAGAGTCCGTTTTATTTGAATTTTTTTTTTTTTTTTTTGTTTAGTTTTTTTTTTTTTGCATTTTAAAA
>JAUMHQ010000081.1:3479233-3489986 GCA_032361165.1 Enteromius paludinosus
CCAATCAGAGCAGACCTCCTCATTACTATTCATGAACCTTCCAAATAAGGCAAAAACAGACTGTTTCCTTCTAGGGTTAAATTCTAGGGTTGTAAATGGACCTGTAAAACCGTTTCTGGCCATTTTTTCCCTCTACATACCTTCTGTGTACATATCCGAGAACAATTTAAAATATTCTCTCATTGCATTCTATGGCACCTTTAAAATAGAAACGAGTTATTTTTAGTTAAAAAAAAAAAATTCATATTACTGTTTTTACTGTATTTTTGATGAAACCTATGCAGCCTTGGTCAACATGACACGAAAGACTTACTGTTCCTAAACGTTTGAATCGTTGATTATATTATAGGTACTGATATCTTAAATCCTCTTGTGTTTCAGGTCGATCCTATGCTAACTCCAGAAGAACGTCACCTGAGCAAGATGCAGAACCACGGCTATGAAAACCCCACCTACAAATACCTGGAGCAGATGCAGATTTAGCCTTCATGGGGCGCTGTGGAGCTAGAGATGGGTGAACGTACTACTGACCAATTATAAAACTGCTCTCAAATCATTTCATGCATTTGAAATGCATATTCTGGTTCACTTAAAGAAAACGAAAAAACAATGGTTTATTAATACTACTACTTCTAATACTGCTACTGTTGTACCATGGAGCGCAATTTTATGCTCTTGTAACTTTTTAATTTAATTTTTTTTATTTTAAACTCCACTGTTTTAAATCAGGAGAATGTGATTCTGCAAATTAGCCTGGAATTGATTTTCCTTCATTGAAATCGGAACGCATTGTAATGTTATTTTAAATGTTAATTTTCTAAAGTTCTCTTCAGATCTAGTCTATAGAGGTACAGCAAAGCCGAAACAATCAATATGAGACAGCAGTTTGTCTACACCATCGCTGGCCGCCGGATATACTTCTTTTAAATAGATCGCTTGTATATGAAGGTTATTTGTAATGACTTAAATGTATAGTGAATCAGAAAATATGAAAAGAAAATCATTAATTCATTTACTTTGTAATTATTAAAAACACACAATATACATAAATAGAAAAAATAGATGGTAAATTTTATTCATGGTCATTTTTCGGTTTGTTTTTCCAGAGCTTAAATCTTGGCTGGGTTACAGGTTTAAACTTTGAGATTTAAGGACTGATATTCCCGGTCCAAACATCTGATACCATCGCCGTGTAAGATACGATGAATGGTTCGAACTGAATGGCGTGATGGCCTGCCAGATATTTTGGCTGATTGTGAATGTAGAGGTGCCCGATTTCAGTAACATTACTATGTCATTTGTTTTTATCTTTTGGTTATGGTGTCATATACTTGGACCAATAAACGGTGCGGCCCCTGCACACGGTTGGGAGGGCCACAAGGTTAGGGGCCTCCAGTCTCCCATATCACACTAAAATGTCTCTCTTTACTCGGAATGAATGTTATTTTTCCTGCCGTTACATGCACACACTCCAACGCTCCCTATTTATAGTAAATCTGGCCTGATGAAATTCCACTGTATTTTTATTTCATAGCTGCCATGAAGAGTTTTATCATATGGCAGTAATTTGCACACATTGCTTAAATCAAAGAGGGCATAAAGTCGACTTTAATTATAATGCTACGATATATATATAGTTTATAGCATAAGTCCCACAAGGACATACCCTTGAAAACCATGATAAAGCGCACTAAAGTTACCCAGCTGGAGGCCAAGGCAAGTGTAAGAAATGTTTTGCATGTCCACTATGATGCAAGGCAAGGAAAAAATTGAGTCAAATAATTTTTTTTTTCTGTCTTTTCCCCCTTCTTAGCAATGTCTTTGTATGCCTGTATAGTTGATGTTGCAATCATGGCTTTTATCAAGGACATCCTGTGGTGTGCATTGTTCTTATATGAGATGTTATGATATATATTTTTAAGTTTGTTGTTTTATTTTCTATTTTTTTCCCTCTTCCTGTGACAGTATTTCTGTATGTGACTTTCACTATGCACCTAAATGGCTCCAATCTTGGACCTTGTCATTGCCTGCTTGATTGTGGAAATGGTCATAGGGGTGAGGGGAAAACAATACAAAGTTCATATATTAGAGTAAAATATGGTGGAATCCAGTGGAAAATGGCTTCTTGGTTACAGGTGGGAAACACATCAATAAATTCACTACTTCCATGTTGGTGTTGTTTTTGTCTTCTGTGTTCTACTTCCTTTTCATACCAAAAACCAATGTGTTTGTATCTGATGAGTGTGATTTCAGTTCAATATAATTAAAGAAACGGTCAATATGTGTTGTAGCATCAAACGACTTTAATGGAATAGTTGACCCCAAAATAAAATTCGATGCACTCACCTTCTGGCCATCCAAGAGGTAGAGGCGTTTACTTCATAGGAACATGGAGAAATTCCTCCACAGTGAATGGGTGTCATCAGAATAAGTGTCTAAACAGTCAATTAACAACTTGTAAAATGAAAAGCTGCGTGTTATAAATCCTTAGGATGTTTGAAACTGTTGCTTCTGGCTGAAAAACCAGTTCATAATGAGAAACCAACAGATTTAAAATGGTTTTCGCCTAATCTCTGCACATTTTTCTCTTAATTCAGACATGCCTTTTTTTTCCTGGAGGCAGCAATATTATGGATTATGGATAAAGCTGAAGCACTTTTGAGTTTAAAATGTGTTCATGATAGACTTATTTTTCGCAAGCATGCAGCTTTTCACTTCACTACATGTTAACTGATAGACTGGAGTCGTGTGGATTATTGTGCAAGACATTTTAAATCCGTTTCCAAACCTGTTTCAAAGAAGAAACCAATTAATCTGCGTCTTGGCTGGTCTGAGGATGAGCACTTTTTCATTGCGTGAGCTATATTAACCCATAAATACTTGTGAGAAACTGAAACTGCTGCTGTGCTCTGTCATGCTGGAGGATTATGACAGGATGTGTACCACATGATCTAGTGCAGGTAGGTTTGGTGCCCACAGGCTACATTGTTAATGGTGATGTCTGGTATTGAACTGCTTTACAACAGGCTTACAACCCCTCAGCCTAGCAGTTCTAAGCATAAACCTCACTTACCATGATACTTTATGTGTTAAAGACCTTTTTAGGCCTTAATTTACTGAATTAAAACTTGTGAGTCCTTCAGAAACCCTGAAAGTATATAATTTGTGACCCTGGACCACAAAAACGCCAGAAGGATCCCTTTTTAGAACCTGAGATGTATACATCTGAATAAATCGCTAAATGAACGAGCTTTCTATGCAGGCATGGTGTGTTAAGAAGATACAAGTAAGGGTGCAGAAAACCTAAATATTGCCTTTATAGATGTCCAAATGTTCTTAGCAATGTATATTACTAATCAAAACATTTGTTTTATATATATATTTATTAAAATATCTAAATGGAAAGCTTTATTTAATATGATTTTTTGCATAAAATAAATTGTTGGCTATTGCTACACATATACCCTTGGTATACTTGTGATTGGTTTTGTGGTCTAGTTTATTTATTATATAAATATAATGAATGTTTCTTTTTATATATTATATATGAAACGTAACTGTTAGGCCTATATCGTGTATGCGTCCATAAATGTACACAAGTGCTTTTGTGGCGCGCTTGAAATGTCATTGGTAACGTTACGTCTGGCACGTTCTCTTTTTTTTTAATTGGACGGCCTTGAAGAGGTTTTATTTTTTCATTGGTTGAGAGAAATGGCGGAAAATTCTCATTGGCACTGTGAGGAAAATGGCATACGAGCATCAAATGCCAATTACCTCGGAATGAAACACAACCTACACGGATCGGAGTTCAAAACAAACCACTCGGACTTTATTCATCATATCATATATGGCCTTTTATCCCTTTCGTTCCTGAAAGTCTCCATCGATATATATCGCAATCTAAAAATCGTCGCCTGGGGCCGCGGGTCTGTTGCTAGGTAGATTATGTTAATATATGCAAGGCAGCCATCTCTGCAGCTACCATTCAGAGGGAAGACCCACTTGAACCTTTTCCTAAAAATGCTGAAAACTCTCGGGTAATCCACACCCGAAGCTTAAGCGCGGATTCAGAATCGTCTCTCAGTAAGTTTCACGTAAAATTCACAGGCTGTTTTCCGCTGGACGGTCGGTTGGAGTGTAGATATATTTTGTCGAGTGTCTTCGCCGTGCTTTGTTGTTGTCTTAGTCCCACCCAAAATGGAGTCGTGTCGCGTCTTCCTCATTCTACCGCAGACTCTCGCGCAGCGCGCCGGGCTCATCTATGCGCGGGGAGCCAAGCGTCCCTGTCCTGTATTTCAGAACCTCCATGAAACTAATGTGCTCGGTTAAAAGGACACAGTAGGGCCGTTCCAGGTCTTACAGGCCCTCTGCTCTCACCCCTAGTCGCTGCCGACCACCAGCGCGGGTTTATGTCTGATAAAGCTGCCGTGGAACTGTTTTTGTGCCGCTGCGCTGCGGGTTTTGTGGTATAGTCCGACTGGATCTCCCAACCTGCGGGCTTGAGACAGGGGGGGAGAGCGCCTCACAAACAGCCCGATCGCTTCATTCGCCATTACAACTTATAGCATTTCTTCAATTGTCCCAGGTTTTGAAGGAGGCCGGGGTGATAGGCGTCTGCATGCGTTTTTTCTGTCAGCGCGGCTGTCGGGGATTTTGTGCCCGGCCGTGTGTCTCCTCTACCCCCGTGCAGTGATTAGACTGACCGCTCCTCCAGTACGCGCCTGTGTTCGGGTGAAACAGCGAGCTTTCAATAAATCACAAATAATAACACAATGAACGGATACAATGTGTCGAACCTGAGCTGTCATCTGTCCCGTTCACATCAGCCATGTCATTTATACAGATGAATCATGGTATTTCTTTCCAAGTGCAATGGAGCACCATGTAATTTTCGAGGCATACATTATCATAAGGATTATGATACCATCATGGCCAGGTGCTATTTTGTAAGGGAGATATTCAATTAATTTGGCAAATACTGGGGGTATGTTTTATGTTTTTTATATACAGGATGACCACAGACATGGCAAACCTGGGAATTTGAAAACTGAAATTTCCAGATGTTTGCCTGAGACTATAATTGAAGGCCAAGTCAAATGTATTTGTCTAATGCTTGTCACAATACACACCATTGCAAGGCATACATTTCGTATATATATCAAGTATCGCCCAGGTATACTGTATGAATCAGATCAGAACAGATATATTTTTGCACATACAAAGAATTTGTTTTGGTGTCACAGCTTCTAACACACAGAGACAACAACAACACGAAGAATAAAATAAAACAAAAATCAATAATAGATTTAATAATAAAATTGTATGTACAGGTGTGCTATGGATAAAATGGAAATAGTATAAAAATAATGATTAGAATCCATAATGAGATGTAGGGTGATAAAATAAACATTGGTTATTGCACATCGGGAGAACTATTAACTGTTCGTGAGGTCTGAGTGCATGAGCCTCTGCTGGGCCTTTTTGACAATGGAGTCGATATGAGTGTCCCACTTCAGGTCCTGAGAGATGGTGGTGCCCAGGAACCTGAATGACTCCACTGTGACCACTGTGCTGTCCATGATGGTGATTGGGGAAAGAGCAGGAGGGTTCCTCCTGAAGTCCACTATCATCTCCACTGTTTTGAGCGTGTTGAGCTCCAGCTTGTTAAGACTGCACCAGACAGCCAGCTCTATAACCTCCTCGTCACCTTCCTGCATGAGGCCGATGAGTGTGGTGTCGTCTGCAAACTTCAGGAGCTTGACAGAGTGGTCTTTAGAGGTGCAGTCGTTGGTGTACAGGGAGAAGAGCCCTGAGGAGCTCCAGTGCTGCTCATACGGGTGCTGGATGTGGTTTTACCCATTCTCTCTAGCTGTTGATCCACTGACACAGAGCTGGGTTAGTTTGGGCTGGAGGAGTGTTTGGATGATGGTGTTGGAAGCAGAGCTGAAGTCCACAAACAGGATCCTAACGAAAGTCCCTGGTCTGTCCAGATGTTGCAGGATGTAGTGCAGTCCCATATTGACTCCATCTTCTACAGACTGGGGGTTCTTCAGATAATCCAACACCAACCTCTGCAGAGACTTCATGACCACAGATGTTAGTGCCACCGGTCTGTAGTTATTAAGTCCGGTTATCCTGGGTTTCTTGGGGACGGGGATGATGGTGGAGCATTTGAAGCAGGCAGGGACTTTGCACAGCTCCAGAGATCTGTTGAGGAAACTCGTTCCTCCTTGGTTCCCGTTTTTTTGGGAACGGAAATGCTCTAAAACGGCAGCTTTGCCAGACTGACTTTGCTCGCGAAATTGAATGTAGCATCACAGGAAGTATGGCCGGGCCCAGGCTAGTGAACCATGGATTTTCGTTATTGAATGTTAAACGAGTCCTGGTAGGGATGCATAAATCCTCACAGAAACTGAAATATGATGCAACAGTCTCTGAGCTTGTCCAGCTTCAAAAATACTCCAATCAGTGAGGTCCAAACTGGCTTGTAATGAATATGGATAAAGTTGGACGTATTTATATATCCAAATTTGTAAAAAGACCTAAAACACAACTCTGGTGACGTATACGGGACTTCCGGTCATTTAGTCAAAAGGAAGGACACATCCTTTTAAAGCGATATCTAGGCTGCCACATCATAAGGCTTTGTGAAGTAGGCCTATGTTCAATAGACCAGTGGTTTTCAAACTTGTTCCTGGGGACCCACAGCTCTGCGTATTTTGCATGTCTCCCTATTTTACACATCTGATTTAGATCTTTAGCTCATTAGGAGAGAGCTCCATGATCTCAATTGAGTGTGTCAGGTAAGGGAGACATGCAAAATGTGCAGAGCAGTGGGTCCCCAGGACCAGAATTGAAAACCACTGCAATAGACAGTCTTTGTTTTGTGTCCTTCATTCGACCTGCTTTGAAGGATGCATAAGGAGTCCTTCAATCACCCACAATCCTTTGCACACATTCCAATTTATGGCATTTAATGCATTTATTCAAGCATTTATTTACACATAATACACGTGAACATTATTTATTAATGTACATTTATTATTATTTGCACGTTTTTTGCTTTATTGTCTTTGCTTCATTAAATATAGTAACTATGCATGATTTTATGCATTTATGTATTCATACATATTTATTAATGCATTCTTGCATTGATTTATAAATGCATTAATTTATAAAGTTTTGCATTTATGTATTTAATTTTCTTTTTTTTCTTCGTAAAAATCATTTCTCAATTCGTTGGTCTCGTTTTTATTCGTTGACGAAAATGTCAATAGTTTTTGTCATCTCAAATTAGTTTTCGTTCGTTATCGTCTCGTTTTCGTCGGTGAAAAAAAATGTCGCTGACGAACATTATGACGAAGATTATTCGTCAGCGAAATTAACACTGCTAGCAGGCGTTCTTCAATTTTAAGAAGCACCCATAAACTCACCCCTTTAAGCTCAAGTTCATCTGCTTTCTCTTTTGAGTGCCTTGTCCACAGTTTAACATCTAGTCAACAACACATGCATGGAACCAAGTTCTAAATAGCTAAATAAATGTAAAAAATCCATTACACTTTGATGCACGTCACAATAGGAAAGAAAGTACCTATTAATGAAACTTGTCATGTGGTGAAAATGCCACATTCCACACATTATGAGTAGTGACCAAATAATAAGGGCTTTTCATAATGGCTCAGCATGCTATTTAGAGAAGTCATGGAAATGAAATGCATCTACAGGTGGTTGATGATCGGTGGATAGGTGCAGGAGGTGTTCGGTCTCGCCTCATACTGTTGCTATGGAGGCCAAGCAGGAGTCCTCACCTGTGTGGAGTTCAGCATCCAACAATGACACTGGAAATACACCTCAGGTACAGCCAAACCTTTCTCTTTAGATGTGTTAGTTATATTTCAGAGAGAATCAACAAAGCATTTCTATTCTATTGAATGCACCATGCCTCTCTTTTATGCAACAAATGCTATTAAAGTTCTCCATGAAGCATCCTAATTGCAAAAGGACTGTTAAGATAGTTAGTTACGCTTAATCCTTCAATGCACTGTTCGATTTTTTAAAATCTGCACCAATACTAGACCTCATAGACTTGCTGAGTTTTAAATATATGCATGATGTTATGCACTAAATGGCTAAAAGATTGCAAAAATCTGTGTAGTCTACTCCAGCTTTAAGACAGTTGCATGTCACAATCAAGCGTGCCGTAATTGTCATGAATATGTCGTCATGCGATAATGTGTGCAGGTGCATTTTGAGACTAGTGCGGTGGCTCAGATCGTGTACAGCGGAGAGCAGTCTGACCGCGCTCAGCAGCAGGTTGTGTATGCTGCAGACGGAAGCTCCTATACCTCTGTTGAGTCTGCCGAACACACACTGGTATACATACACCCAGCCGATGGATCACAGGTGACTTCATCTACACTGTGAATAATAGTACTGTTATTATTGCAGAATAAACTCCTTAAAGTGTGACACAAGATCGGTCAATTATTTTAAGTTTATTTTGTAAGTTTTGGCTGGCTGAATGATATGTACATATGTGTTCCTTCTGATTAATTGTCGTTCTTGTTCAGGCGGTGTTTACGGATCAGCCCCAAGTGGCCTACATTCAGCAAGATGGCACAACACAACAGGTAGTGTGGCGTTCCATAGCATTATCCTGTTTTTTTTTTTTTATATTGATGTTCACCCCTAACATTATCTGTTGCCTCTCAGGTGACCGTGTTGCTACCCAGCGGTCAGAACATGAACACTGCAAATCTGCATGTGCTGAGTAATGTAGCTGATGGCCCACAGGCGATCCTGGAACCTGTGACGCAGGTAAACCTGCACTGCTAAGCATTATTGCATCGATTTGGAATTGTAGACCTCTTTTACCTCTTTAATCTCTTCAACCAACCCAAAACAACCCACAGCAACCCTGTAAATTTAGGCTAGCCTGGGCCCGCCCATACTTCCTTTGACGCTACATTCATTTCGCGAGGCAAAGTTAGTCTGGCCAAGCTGCCGTTTTAGAGCATTTCTGTTCCCAAAAAAGTGGGAACCAATGTGAAACGAGCTCAAAATTTTCATAATTATTTGCGTATACACATATCTGCTAAAATGGCCAAAAGTGCTGTATGCCAGGGCAGTAGCTGGCACTGTAAGCTTGCTAGTAAACAGTACCTGTAGGGAACACACCCATGGTAAGACAAAGCATCAGTGAAGCAAGATTATTTTCCCAACAGAGCCAACTAGCTGTGACTAATGCAGCTCTTCCCAACATGCTGGAGGCCTCATCCAGTCCCCTGGGGGCCACGGATTCCACCGTGGATTCAGAGGATGAGGAAGAAGACAACAATAGCGACGATTCTGAAATGGATGACTGGGAACCCAGGACGCCCCAGCCGTTCACCCCTCAGAGCCTCTGTGAGTAGACATTTACACTTGACACTGTGTGGTCAAGGTCAAGTCACTTTTGATTTTGATCATGTGTTATTGTATCTATGTGTAGGGTGTGAAGACTGTAATAATGCTAATCCCGCAACATGTGTAAAACACGGCCCTCTGCACCCTATCCTCAACCGCCCTGTGATGTCCAAGGCTCGGGCCAGTCTTCCTCTCGTCCTGTATATTGACCGGTTCCTGGGCGGAGTCTTTACCAAGAGGCGTATTCCCAAACGCACACAGTTCGGTCCTGTAGAGGGGCCCCTGGTGCGACAGAGTGAACTGCAGGACACACACATACACCTGAAAGTAGGGCGGTCCTGTAAACACCTACTCTTTTATTCTAGATAGCTGTCTTGAATTGCATTTTAAATTCTCATATCCTGCTATCCTTTTGCTTCTGTGTAGTTATACATGCTTGACCCTGAAAAAGAAGGCGAGAGTGCAGAGGACCTCTGGTTTGACCTGACCGATGAAGAGCGATGTAATTGGATGATGTTTGTTCGCCCGGCCCAGAATCACCTGGAGCAGAACCTGGTGGCTTATCAGTATGGATCGGACATTTTTTACACCACCATTAAGAATATACAGCCCAAGCAAGAGCTGAAGGTGTGCATGAAGGAACCGTTTTTGCATAGTTGAAGTTGTTTAGTTAATTTAGTGTTGCATTTTAATAAGCATTATTTTTATTTATTTTTTATATATATTTGAAGCAATGGAATTCACGTGCGGTTTTATATTCCAGGTGTGGTATGCTGCATCATATGCCGAGTTTGTCAACCAGAAAATTCATGATGTCACAGACGAAGAGAGAAAAGGTAAATTGTTAATAATATTAGATGACATTGATGATTCATTCACACAGCCACCGCCATGCCAAACTATCTATTTGCTAACTTTTTGTAACTGAAATGATTTTTGGGGTTTCAGTACAATCTACATTGTGTCCCAAAAAAGGTTTCTAATACAAACAAGCAAAAAACACACTTTGAAAGCATCTCAGCAGGTAAAATCACTCATTTGTTAAAGGTGCCATAGAATGGAAACCTGAATTGAGCTTGACATGGTTGAATAATAACAGTTCAGTACATGGACATAACATACTGTGAGTCTCAAATCAAGTGTTTGCAAAAGACGACTGAAAAACGGTCAAATTCCAACACAACACAGACTGTTTCGTTCTCACCACATTTGCATATCCCCGCCCATGCTTACCATTCAGAAGGGTCCATGTGCAATCTCAGAACAACAGGTTGTTCTACAAAATCAGCATCTTCGTCTGATACAGGCTCAAACATATAAGATTGAATCCCTAATCCCTCCATCGTTC
>JAUMHQ010000081.1:3498575-3520195 GCA_032361165.1 Enteromius paludinosus
GGTATTGAAGGCGGAGAGAGTGCTGGATATTCACTAACCCCACCCACAATCCCTGCCGGACCTGGGACTTGAACCCACGACCTTTGGGTTACAGGTCCAACTCTCTATCCATTAGGCCACGACTGCCCCCAGAAGCAACAGCAGCACAATCTGACTCACATTCATGCCTTCTGGGCCTCCATCACTGAACAAAAGCTACAAAAATCCACCTCACATATTCTAGACCCGTCTCATCCTGATAAGCACAATGATATCTGCTTATGACGGCCACCCACAGGATGAGAGCTGATGTTATTGGGATGTGAACAGGAGCGGCGTGTTAAATTGGATCTTCGCGAAGCGTCAGTGGGCCTGCGCCGGGGCGATACTCTAATGGCCGTCAGAAATGGATCTGCCTCTTAGGCGTGCGATAGCGGGCGACCATCCATAAAGACCCTGTCAGCCAAGCACAGAGCTCATTTACACCTTTGCGTATTCCCATTATCTCCAGGCCAACGAGCCGAGCGTCACACGCACGCTGATCACATCAGCCCCACTAGGACGCAGGTGCTTACCAGCATGTCACTTCACCTGAGGGCTAAGAGGCCCGGAGACGTCACGCGTGCTCCCGTTATCATCGTAACAGGGAAAGAAAAACAAGAAAAACTGCAAAGCCGTGAGATCGGTATCTGCTCCAGTCACATTTCTGAGATAAATCTGAATCGATTCACAGGAATATCACAGCTTTCGAAAAGGAATATTATTCCCTACTGAGAAATATGTAGGGAAAAAAACTAGATAATCTCTGTAAATCCATCACCTTTTATTTCCTTACACCGTTCCACTTTTATTGTAATTGGAATGTAAAAGTTATTCCAAAGCCAGACTTTTCTTTTCAGGGAAATCAATGTGTTATTTGGCTCTAGTTAAGAGCCCACATCTTATTAAGCTTTTTGGACGTTTACTTGTATTTTGAAGTTCTAAGGCCAGTTTTAAAAAGTGAAAATTTGTAATCGTTGGACTGTGTTTAAATTAAAAAGAGAGAAAGTCAATGCTTGAATTACTTTGCATGTTGTCTGTTTTCCTTTAAGTTCTTTTTTGTACTATTGCAGATGCTTTGGAAATGCAAATGCGCAGTCATTGGCATGATGAACTAGGCCATTATAAATGAAAAGTTAGAAAAGAATATGGATATTTTGATAAAAAAAAAAAAACATACAATTTAAATTGAGTCACTAGACTAGTCACTAATATAACTAGTGTTAACTTTCTATACTGTATGAAAATGTGCATTGAGTAAAATTCATTGCAGCATTTTATATATCATGAAATGCATTTTTGCTTTACGGATAAATGAACCAGAGATTCATTCAAAAATGTGCTTTATTTATGCATGTGCATTGTTCTGATGGATATTTCCTTTACGTTATTTAGGAGCTTATTGTTTAGTAAGATAATGAAAAAAAAAGTCTAAGTAAATGATTAATAAATTATTTCAATGTACATTAATAAATCGTATTATTTAGACACATGATAATAGTTTCTTAATGTGTTAATAAATGCTTTATTAACACATGTTCCTGCTGTAATTTATGATTAGTAGTTATAAAGCATTTTGTAGTTGCCAGACGTGTGTTTCGGTGAGCTCATCTAAAGAGATGACTAGTTATACCTTGTAAAGCACTTATATAGCAAATGTAAAGGCTCATTTATCTTCCAAACATAAAATTTAAACAAACTCAACACAGAGGGATACAGAACACAGAAATATTATTTCAATATGTATAATAGGTAATTGTGCAACTGTACACTTGATAAATGAAAAACAAACCTTCAATTTCTTAGAAAAACTAAATTAAAGTGTACAGTTGTAAAGTTTTATATGTTTTTGCATCTTGAAATTAAAAGTTCTGTATCCCGTGTTGTGTTTGTTTATTTGTTCTGTTAGGAAGATAACTGAGCCTTTAAATCTTTTGTACATTTAGATATGCTTAAAAATCAAGAACAAGGCATATATAGCTGTATTTATAAACTGCTTACTAATGACTATTAATGTTGGAACAATGTTTTATAAAGGATGAACTGACTATTTGCTAATGCTTAACTAATGATTCATAGTGTGTAGTTATTATAAAGTGTTACCCCATCGGGTAGGATGATAAAAGGAGTTCTTGTAAGTATTTTTCCTTTGAAAGTGCTTATGAAACATGCAGTGCCAATGCACAGCAAAGCACACAGCAACGATCAGAGTTGAGGTGTATCTTGAGTTTTCTGCTCAGTGCTCATACAGAGGAATACTTTTCTCTTTGCAGCAAGTCGCTTTGTGTGCTGGCACATGTGTGACTGCAAACCAAGCTTGTTTTATTGGTTTGGATTCTCAAAGCTCCACGCTCTCGGTAGGTGGTTCAAAAGTAGCGCCAGTCGCTCAAGGCTCTGACTCTGATGTTCTGTATCCTATAAAACATTCATGCTTTGTGTACAGACACTTTGTTTTACTTTAATAACTAGCAGGGGATTTAACGTTTTATAAAGACTGGGAAGAAACTGTTGATTTTGCAGTTGGCTACTCCTAGGCATTTGTTTTTGCTATTTTAACCCTCCCTCCCTACACACATATTTTAATTATTAATGCATGTAAATAAAATGAAAAATAAAAGTTAGTAATATTATGTTATATTTTGTTTTTATTAAATTAAAACCCAGCTGGCAGAAACTATCTTTAAAATCCTAATTGTGTGTTAAATTTCCCTCAAAGCACTTAATTGCATTAAATGTGCTTGTGCAGACAGTACTAGACAGTAGAGAGCTGACAGAAAAGCATTGGGTGGAGAGAGAGTGGGGCAGGATTGGCAAAGGACCTTGAGATAAAAATCCAACTTGGGTTGCCATGAGCTCTGTTGCGCTGTATGTGATTGCACTAACCACTAGGCTATTGAATATAAAGATGAACTCAAGTCCTTGGGATGAGAAACAATCTAAAGTTCAGCTAATTGATTTAAATATGAATTTAACCTATTATACACTTTTATTAAGTTGCAATTAATTGTAGTATTTTCTTTTAACGTCTTTGCACGCAAATTTTTGTATGTGTTTGGTAACACTTTATTTTACAGTTACACCTATTAGTTGTTCATTCACATGCATATTACTAGAATATTAGCCATTTATTAGTGCTGATTAAGCACATATTAATGCCTTATTCTACATCCCTAATCCTACCCAATACTTAAACTTAACAACTACCTAGCTAACTATTAATAGGCAGCAAATGAAGAATTTATTCAGGGAAAAGTCATAGTTAATACGTGTTACCTATTTTTAAGTGTTTTTTTGTTTGTTTGATTGTTTGTTCTTTTTCGTATTTGTCTTTCTTTCCTATCAAAATGCTTTTTAATGTGCAAAACATTTTGGACTAGGTACCAGATTTCAAGCGCATTGTGCAATGACCTTAGCTTCTGTAATAACTATTTTTTTTGTATGTATTCTATTTTAATGTCCCTAGTCATTTAGCTCACTTGAATTGCATTACCTGTCAAAAAGTTTGGAGCAATGGTCAGTAATTGTGAGTTCATCTATAGCTATTGGCCTGCTGCACAGGATCCATGGGTACTGGAACTTACAAAGTGCCTGCTTGCTGAATCATCGGGAATGAATGTTTAGAGAGTTATTGCCCCTCTGGCTGAATGAGGTTTGCAATCTTTCAGATTCTCCCCATCCTGCAGTAACTTGATCAGTGTGTCTGATATGAGAAAATATTTTCATACTTGTCAAACCCAATAGAGCCATCATCGATGAAAGCTTTGGGTTGCCTGTTACCTAATCTGGTCACAATGAGAACATTAATCACTCCCTCTCTCAATTACTGTTATTTCCCTCTGTCTTTCTCTGGCTTTTCATACCCGTGATTAAGACAAACACGAATGGGATAGTGGGAGAGTTTCTGAGAGCTGAACTTCTAAATTAAAGTACATTTCTCTTGTCCGTATCTCTAGGGCTTTCTCAGTCCCTGGTTCCAAATTCATTGATCTACTTCCTGAAATACAAAAAAAGGCACTGAACAAAGAAAAATAAGCATTTGGTGAACATTCAATGCAAAATGCAACACCCATCAACAAGGCTCAAAGATTTAGCAGCTCTGTGCCCATATGTCAGTAAATGAATGACACTTCAGATTAACCGTCATCCAATGACATTGGCAACCTGCAGGGAACGTTCACCATCTAAACTATCTACTCCTGGTTTATTTAACAAATATAAGACACAGCCTCCAGGGATATTCCAAAAGGACCCGTTTGTGATCTAATCTGTTAAAGGACTTGCAATATATATGCTTATGAGAAGATAATTCTGTAAATGTCAATCAAAATAAACCATCCACAACTTAGCATGTGTTTCCAACATAATAGAAAGGTATCTAGAGAGCACTATTCTACCATCTCAATTTAGCTACATATGTGATCATCTGAAACTAATTATCCCCCCAAATGACTGTAGTTGAAACACATGTAAACATTTACTCACATCACTTACAATCTATAATCCATCAATAAAACTTACTAGCAGATGGGACCACTGTTGTGATTTCATAGGCTGTTTAGGAACTCAATTGCTTCCCATCTAAATTCATAGAGGGAGATGATGTGCGTAATCAAATGAGTGGCTCTAAATGAATGTGTTTTCAGAAAGCACTGGTCTGAGATCGGGGTTAGTATAATGCAGGCTGTGAGGCCGAGCTGTGAAAGAGTAGATACAATAAGTCCCTTGAGCATTTTATTATGACAGCATTTTGACTGGCAATCAGTCATCAATTACAGTCTTGAGCAAACAGGCAGTAAAAAAGGACAGGAAGAGAGATAAAGGATAGCAAAACATGGGGCGTATAAAAATTTGTAAGACAATAAGGCTGTTGAATCGGAATAGCATGAAGAAGAATTTACAGAATATTAATGCATAATGACACAAAACCTTAATGTTCTGTGTAGCCAAGACTATTATAAGGACCAGTTCTCACTATGAACTACTTGCTCATAAAGATGCATACTACTAACATATTGGCACATTTATTAGTACTTATAAAGCACATAGTAATTCCTTATTCCACATAACCATATTTTAAAGCTCTTAACCCTACCCCATACATTAACTTAATATCTAAACTAAACATACTATTACTAAGCAGCAAATTATGGGTTTACTATGGCTAAAGTATTCAGTCCCCTCCACCACTAACCAGTTCTTAAGACATAATAAACATATGCGCTTTCATAAAATGTTGTTATGTATGTAAACAGAGATCCTATTATAAAGGGGCTCTGGTAAATATCCACATTATGCCACTGTGTAAAGCATTTTTGAAATGGATTAAGAAGAGATTCAAAGCATTCAAGCAAGCCACATTTTATTTTTTTTTTCTCTGTTGATTGGATATTTTGAGTCTACTTTCAATCCATTCGAAATCTCATTCGGACTTAACTCCCTCAGACTGACTGTTCTTACATGAAGGCTTTTCAATCACTAATGGATTATTTGAGTACATGTAAATGTAGATGCATCCTGTTCGCAATCTCGATTCACATTCAATTCAAATTCAGTGAATTAAACTGGAACATAACATGCATGATCAGTTCTGACAACCTGTGCATAAGTGTTTGAATAGAGAAAGAGAGAGATTTGTCAAGTTATCAGTTATCAGTATTTCCTCTTTGTGACCATGGAAAGAATATTGACCACAGCTGTTGCTGACCTTACATTTGTGCTGAAATATTTTCTCCATGCCTGGCTGCAACATCTGCTTAAAAAAAACAACAACAACACAATCCTGTCTTCCCTCCGATTTGATTAATATTGATTCTGTGCTTGCACAAGCATGTGGGTCTCCTCAGGTGGAACCAAATTACACTGAAGAGCTCTAGTGCTGCTCAGCTCCTCCAGGACCACAGCAATGCATTAGTGGTCTGCTTGCAAGAATAAAACAAAATTAAAGTAAATAAACTGGATGTAGTTGAGATGCTGTCTAGGGATTCTGGTTGATCGTGTGAGTCTTAAAAACACTTACATACTGGTAGGTTGGTGCAGAACTGCTAATGTGAACTCCGGTGCGATGTGCAATTGCCTTCGGAGAGGAGCACACATTATGGCCATCAGCAGACCAACGCAAGTGCTGTTCTGTGCAAGTTAAATGGAGAATCCAAAGGCATAAACAATTTACTGACATAATTGCCACATTCTCCTTTGGAGCAAGAGTGGTAAATTTTATTCTCAAACATACTGTGGATGCAATGTGAAAAAAATAAAAAATAAAAATATTTTTTGGGAAAAGTACATACTGTAACTCCAGCAATCAAAGTAACTAAGAAAACAACTTAAACCTCATAGAAACCCCTAGTCTTAAATTATTTTTTTTCGAATTGGCTCCATTATGCTTTTTACATAACGGAATGTTCTGCACTGAGCCCTTTGCAAGCTGTTTACAGAGATGGCCTGCAGCAAATTACCCATGATGCATGCAGACTGTGAATAATTCATTCACCTTCTGTGGAGTATTGCGGAGGGAGACCTCTTCGTTTCCCAGTCATACTTTTAGCTCTAATTTGGGGTCTCTGATTAATTATTCCTCCCATTAAGTACATGATTGCAAGATTTTCATGATGATAATTTCCCCGAAACTGGGAATTCTTTGCTGTCCGAAGTCATTGCTGTGAGCTGGCAATTTAACGCGTAGATTCCTCACCCTACGCTTCCAGCACGATTCCAACATTTGAGGTCAGCGAGAATATAGAAATGCTAATGAGCTCCTAATAAACACCCGTTGAGGACTGGTTAGGCCCATTTTGTTTCATGTCTCGTACTACCGAGGGAAGCTAATGAGCAGGAACTAGAATGCTGAGGCCTGATTCCCAAGCGTAAGGTGTTCACTTGCTACTATTTTATTTTCTTTGAAATAAAGCACTACTGATGCATGTAGCATAAGTATTTCGCATGGGTAAAAAAAAAAACTCCCAACTTAGAAGCTCATGGCCATGAATGAACTGACCTCCCGCTACAGCCAGATAGAAACAAGTGTTCATTTGCAAATCACAATCTAATTATGACACTTCCATCTCTGGAAACATCTGACCCACACTTTCAGGACGGTACTCATTCACACCTTGCCTCTTTGGCCAAATCGAATTCCCTCAAACAAGCATGTTTGCTTCACACATGTGGTTTCAAAGAAGATTGGAGGCCCACGCTTGCATGAGACTAGTAATCTGGTAGTGAGACCTCTGTCACAGCCAAAGATCAGAGTTAGAACAGAAAAATCAGATAGCACGGTGCTACTGTGGCATTTGCTGTGATTTGCACATGTGAGATGGAGCCCAAAGATGTTAGGTTCTCAAGGTATGGCAGAGGGATGGAGTGGAGAAAGATGGGCCAACAGCTGCTCTTTGAAATGCTGAAATACCTGCTGACAGTTACAGAGTCCTGCAGAGAGATACTGAAAGAGAGACAGCAGGATAATAAGAAGGCTTTGATCTCTGCCGCTTGGGCGAAGTAGCCTTTTCTTGGATCTGTTTTTGTATGTGTGTGTGTGTGTGTGTGTGTGTGTGTGAATGTGTGTCTCTGTATGAATATGTGCTGTAAGTTTGTCCTTTAGACAGTATTATTTTGTAAAAAAAAAGGTCCAACTTTAAATTTTAATTTTTGATTTTAATTATGCATTTGAACCACACATTATACATTAATGCGACTTTGTATGATGCTTGGCAACTGTTAAAGGCTTAACATTAGTAAGTGGAAAACTGTTTATTAGAACGTGTATTATCTATAATAAATGTGTCTGTTGATTATACTGCAATTTAAATGTAGTCTTTGATTCTGCTATTTTGTGTAATTCAATTAAATGGTCTAAATATTTTTTTTAAGAATAAGCATTTAAAATTAATGAAATCTTAAAAACTAAATATAATTACAAAAACACTTCTTTAAAATGACATCAAACGTATTTTACATAATCTGTATAAATAAATAATAATAATAATATAGAAATAAAGAAAAACAAAAAAACTTAACAGTGCATTGGCATACTGTACTGAAGTATATGGAAACATTTGCTGAGTAGATTGTTAAAATATATATGTATATATATATATATACACAAGTATATTGGATAATGTATCTGATATGTATGCTGTGTGTTGTGTTTTGGTTTTTCCCTTGTGACCTAGTTCTGTGTAATTAGTTATTCTGCTCAGCTGTGTCTTGTGTCATGCGATGGAGCCAACGACACAGTGGGAGTGACGTCACACAAAATAATACAGGAAAAAGTGTCCAAAATAAAAGGGGAACTGGTGTCCTCGTCGTGCTACTTGAGTTCGGTGAGGGTTAGCAAGTGCAGGAGGGAATGGGGTCCTGGCAAGGGACAGAGCTTACATTCCTACTGCTGCTCTTGTGTCCTCTGCGACTCTACCTCTCTCTCGCGGCTTCTTGCCTTCGACAATGATTCACTTTTAGGGGGCTCGCTTTCTTAGCGGCTCTGCCTCTATCGCGGCTTGTGTCCTTCACGGCAGCTCCCTTCCGGGTGGCTCGTGTCTCCTGATGGCTCTCAGCGATCCTCCTCAGCACCCTTCCAGGACCCACGAGGACACCAGCATGCATGTACAAAGGGGAAGAGACCAGTCTCCCGAGGAGAGGCGCACTTGATCCTTTAATGATGGCGGTGATGAGACAGAGACCTGTCCAGTCCTGCGCCCCTCCTCTCATCCGACCACCCCCGTCGGGACCCTGGTGAAGGGCGGAGCTGAATAGATGGGGAATGCGATGATTGGCCATCGAGGTGGCTGCCTCGCCACACTTGTTAATTATCCTTGATTACCTTCCCATTATACGTTGTTCTCTGTCCCTCAGTTTTCGTCAGTTCTCATTGGTTTAATGTTGTGTGTAAAATATCTTCAGTATTGTGTATATTAAATGTGTAAAACTGCTCCCTGCCTATTTAGTTTTTTTAAATGGATATTCCCCCTGTCAAAGTCCTTTGCCTGGAGCAGGGAGACCATACACTAGAGGCTCACACTTTGGACTTTCTGGAGCTCGTGTGCCTGACAGACTATACAGACCACTCGCTCTGTGTGTTCTAAGGTCAAAGGAACGTGTTCCCAGAGAGATGGTGGCCCTAGAGAGAATTCCGTCGCCTTTGCGGCAGTGTTAATTTTGACAGCAAATTTTAATTTAGTCTTAGTTTTTTGACTAAAATGTTGACTATAAAATAGTTTTAGTCATATTTTAGTCATCTGAATTGTTTTTATTTTTTGTCTAGTTTTAGTCGACTAAATATCATATGATTTTAGTCGACTAAATCCATAGTAAAATTAGTCGGCTAAAATCTAACGGGTTAGTAGTTAGGGGATGTTTAACATTAAGATTTTATCATAATAGGCCCTGATTTAACTGTGGTGACACACAACATGCCATTATGTTAAAATTAAATATAACCAGTTCTCATTAAGGTCAAGAACATGGTCTCCTTTTCAATAACATAACAATGGTTATTTAGGCTAATTATGCATTCTATATTGTTTACCATGTTTTTCATTCTTTCAAGCAGAATTTTTTTATATAAATAAATGTATATTAACCTTTACAACTACTAAGTACTACTTGATTCAGTCAGGTGCATTGAGTGATTTTACTTTTGTTGCTTGATTAACATGACTTTGACAATAGCAACTAAATTAGGCTGCGGTTAGGCTGCGGTCCCTTTAAAAGCGAATACACGCAAATGCAATGTACTCATGCATGTTCCCTAACTTTACCGTTTACATTAACTTAATACGTAATTGACTCTGTTTCCCTGAATGCTAGTCAAAACGGACAATTTGAAATCCTTTTGTGTGTAATTCTCCATTCAAGAGTAACTTACTCGCGCTGTGTGAGACGTGCTGTGTGCTTGTGCTTCAGTGTCAGCGCTCAGAAACCGGACTGAACTGCGCTCTCTCTTCCATCTCCAAACATATTCATATGCCTGCTCTTCTCTTAATCCCACATATTGAGATTTTTGAACGTTTTATGAGACGTGCAGCAAGCGTATAGCTTATGAATACAGTTCATGAACGCATCTAACCTCCGATCCACGCAGCACATTCGTTCTGAAATAATCTCTTCCCAATCGTCCCTCCATAACGTTTTCCTCTCATTTTTATTCGTTGGCGAAAATGTCAGTAGTTTTTGTCATCTAAAATTAGTTTTCATTCGCTGTCGTCTCGTTTTCGTTGGTGAAAAAAATGCCGTTGACGAACATTATGACGAAAATGATTATTAACACTGACACACACGTACATTTATATCATGCAATTAAAAACAACCGAAGAAGTTGTGAAAATTCATCCATGACATTTATTATTATTATAACTGTTTTATTATCCCTTAAAAAATTGTGATTTGTATTCATTGATCATGTTATTCTACTGTTTTATCTTCACCCTTTTCCTTTACTTGTTCAGGTGTATAAAAGTGCCAGTAAGAGGAAGGCCCACATTTTGAAGAACCACCCAGGAGCAGAATTGCCCCCCAGCATCCGGAAGCTGCGTCCGGCTGGGCCGGGAGAGCCTGACCCTATGCTGAGCACACACACGCAGCTGACCGGCACCATCGCCACTGCTCCGGTGTGCTGCCCGCACTGTGCCAAACAGTACAGCAGCAAGGTACTTTACACTCATTAATGACACGGTTTGTGTTGATCTGTATGGGTTTATGTGTCCTAACATATGCCAGTCTTTGTTTTTAGACAAAGATGGTCCAGCACATCCGTAAGAAGCATCCGGAGTATCAGTACAACAGCAGTAGCAGCATCCAGGCACCGCTGGCCGCTACCGTCATCAGCAGCACTCCTGCTGTCATCACAACAGACGGCGCTACCGCAGAAGCTGTGGTGGTGAGCAAAACACAAATCATTCGATACTAACGTATCAGGTCTCAATGGGCTCGTTGGACAATGTAAAGACAATGTTTTCGGCTGAATTCTATTGAATGCTTTTATTTAAGTGTTGTCTTTAAAGAGGTATTAGTAAAGTGTTACTGGTTAGATGGTAAATAAGGTCACGTCAGGTAACAACCCAGTGTTCCTCCTAGACGACCGATCTGTTGACCCAAGCCATGACGGAACTATCCCAGACCCTGACCACAGACTACCGCACAGCACAAGGGGATTTCCAGAGGATCCAGTACATCCCAGTGTCTCAGGCAGGAGGAGGCCTGTCACAGCCACAGCACATACAGCTGCAGGTGGTGCAGGTGGCCCCGGTACGGACACACTCATTCACACTTGCAGTATATACACATTGTTCTCGGTTCAATTATCACATAATCAGTTAATTTACAGCGCTTCTCTATCTTATGATGAGTTTTAGACTGATTTGATGAGTGAGTGTTACGTCTGTTTTTCTCTGCAGGCGTCCTCTCCTCACTCTCAGCACTCTACAGTAGATGTGAGTCAGTTACACGACCCTCACAGTTACAGTCAGCACTCTATTCAGGTTCAGCACATCCAGGTGGCGGAGCCCACGGGGACAGTGCAGGCCAATGCACAGGTGAGCAGCTGACGTTTAGAGGATTTGCATGCTGTGTAGGTCTGCACAGTACTTTGACCTCGTATCACAGTGTAGCTTAGTGGATTTCATTTTATAATGATGGTTCGGTATGATATAGATATGGTATAAATCGTGTAGGTGTTGACTTGTGATTCCTTTTTTTTTTTTTTTTTAATTCATCCAATATAAAACATTTGAATAATTTTGGTTTTAAAAAAAAATTGTAGTTAATTGGGATCAGTCTTATCATCGCTTATCATTTTCTATCATCCAATCAGGTTTCAGCTCAGCCTCTAAGTCCTTCCTCTCAACAAGCGGCTCAGGAGCTTAACACCACCCAGCTGACCCCTGTGACCCTTGCTCAGGGCCAGACTCTACAGACGTCCACCAATCAGACGCAAGGTGCTGCACAGCACGCGTACCTACCCAGCAACTGGAACTACAGGAGTTATCGTAAGCATCTTCTGTAATAGATATTTATTGTCAGATGTTTACACAGAGAACACAACGGCAGCATTGTTTTCCCCTCCTTTTCTTCTCTTAAGCATCTGAGATCCAAATGATGGCTCTTCCTCATACTCAGTATGTGATCGCAGAGGCCAGCACCCCCGTCACTGCTGCCGTCAACAGCAGTCAGGTCAAAACGGTGAGTGGAAGAACTACCTGGCTCCCACAAGTTCCAGTGTTTTTGCTTTTGTGTTGCAATGCAAATATGTTTTGGTTTCTTGTGCATTGCAGACACATTATGTGATCTCAGACGGACAGGCAGAGCTGGATGGGAAGCAGGCTAATGTCCCGTCCACCGCAGCACAGGTTCACCCCGACCCACTGGAGCAGCCGGCCGTCAGTCAGCAGACTACCACACAGTACATCATCACCACCACTACCAATGGGACAGGGGCCAGTGAAGTTCACATCACCAAACCCTGACCCTCAGTCACACCTGAAGAAACGGATTCGTCATCTTCAGCTGCAGAGTTACTTTAAATGAACAGATTTCTGATTTATTTTCTTGAAGAGTTTAATGAACTGAAATAATGTTTTTGTATGAAATAATAAGAACACTGAAGGGGTTAACTGTGTTTCTCTAAACACCCAAAAAGACCCAATTGTGTATGTTTTCAGGAACTATCATGACTTTTAACCTGTGCCATCCTGCATTTTTTTTTTTTTTTTTATCTAACACCCACCCCTTTTTTTTTTTTTATTCAGTAAAGTATTGAAAGATTCTGCTTTTTCTAGCTTGAGTAAGACTGATGAGAGACCTTTAAAAGGATTTCTTTTTTTTTTCTCCACAATAAAAGAGGTCAAGTGCTGTGGATCCACTTTTACTATATTTTGTTCAAATGTATCTTGAAGTAAAATGTGGCATAGCTGCAAAGTAAAAATACTGCCTTGATGAGCAGGTGGATCTTATAAAATATTTTTTTTTACCCTAAAATCCAAAGAGTGAATTATAATTTGCAGAGAGAATGTGATGTCATTTTGTGATTATTAAGCGTTACAATTCAAATTTGCTTGATTGTCATGAACATAATGTCATGATTCAAAACTATTAATATTCCGAAAACAAACTTCAGTTTCGTGATACCAAATGTAATGTGTTTTTCTAGGGTTTTGGAGTGGAATATGACCTTGCCGTTTCATTTCAAGAATCTAGCAACAATCTCAAAATTGCATTATTTTGATAAAGCAAAACTTGCTCCCTTGCAAATGAAAGTAACCCCACCCCAATTAATGCTTTTACTTAATATATTTGCTTTAAAATATTCAAATATTGTCTACTGAAGGAGTCACCAGGCAGAACGAGGTTCAGAAGAAGGTTGAACGCTTCATACCCCACAAAAATGTTCTTCTTAAAATGTCTCTCAAGTTATCTGAGTCCTCCTATTATTCTATGTATTATCTGTTGAAATGACTGGAAGAACTTGTGTAATTCATGTAGCTTGTGTATCTGGACATACTAGTATTTATTTGGGTTTTGCACATCCATCAGTGGAGCACTGCTGCAACTTTATAACCTGAGAAAGGGAAATGTCTCCAGCATACACTATTTATGAGACAACTTGTACAATGTAAAAAAAAAAAAATCTGTATAAGTATTGTAATTATTGGCGGTTTATGTACAGTAATGCGCCTCAGTGTCTGTGGGTTGGTGTCTCCTGCTGTTCCTAGTGATGGGAAATAAACGTCCTTTTGTATACTTCATTTTCTTTCTTGTCTGTCAGTCCTTAAATCCCTGATCTTGGCTGTAACATAAAACTCCAGTTTTTGAAGCCTGATTTGTTCGTCTTTGTGTGTTTGTAAGTCATGAGTGAGGAACGGGGGCACCCACTGTCCAACAACTGAAAAAAAAAAAAGCATGCGAGACACATCACAAAAAAACAGATCCAGGCTTTGTGCAAACACTGACCTTTTTGGGGGGCGGTCTTGTAGACAAAGAGGTCCCCAACCAATGGGTTGCAATCCACTACTGGGCGGAAGAGCTGCTACCGAGTCGTAGCATTCTGGGAAAAATGAAAGATTGCTCTGGTCTGTCATATATTAGTGGTTAAATGGATCGCAGAAACGTACGGACTAGACCTCGTCTTTTGGCATACAGTGACACTGAGTTAAAACCACCCCAGCCACCAAGCATGGGATAGGACTCAGGTTTGAGCACGTATTGGAGAAGCCACAAACGAAGCTGCCATGAGGATCAGCAACCTACAAAAAACCTTGGAGGAATGGGAAGTCCCTGGTCCGAGGGAAGCTGCCAGTTGCTGAATAGTCAGGCCATTCAAGCTTGCACCTGGGCAGAGTCTATGACTGTACCCAGAAAGACTGTTTGCTGTCTGGGTGACAAATGACTACTGAAGGTTGATCTGCAATCTGAGTCACACTAAGTGACTGAGTAACAGTGCTCTGTGAGCGACTAATTCCCATTCTGATCTGGCCAGCACCAGCCAGTAGTTAATTCAATATACAGATTCTCATCTGCCAGAGAGGAAAGAAACATATCTATGCTCTTTGTAAAAGTGTGAGGGGCCAGAGAGAGTCCAAACGGTACCACATACTGATAGGCCACTCCCTTGAATGTGAATCTTTAGAACGCTCTGTGATGAGAGGCTGTGTGGGCCTTTCAGATCCACCGCTGCCACTGCAGCATCTCCGATCCCGGAAATTCCTCTTTGAGAAGGGGCTTTTGGGTGGTAAGCCTCTCGGCTCAGGTCTCGCTGTCGCCAAGGAGGAGCAGAGAGTGAGATCGTGGAGCTCCCAATCCGATACTGGCTAAAGAAAGCTATGGGGACAGATAAACAAACCTTATCTCCTGCTCAAACTATATCCCATGCCCATTCTGAGAGTGAAGATCATGGTGAAGTCGATCCGTGACTTCCTTTCATGCAACGGGCTCGACCCTCATGTTTTCTCCTCTGAGGAGGATGAACCTGAGAGCGTCGATGAGCCGCCCCAGTTTAAATGATGAGGAGTTTTGGAAGTGGTCTGGCTGTAGATAAATTAAAATAAATCAGCCAAAAAGCAGCAGGAGCCACACAAAAGCAGGATTGGTTAGCTCCTTTTTGCGTGCTCAGCCACCACCTCCACATCGGAGCCTGCCGTTGTTCTCCGATTTACACACCGAAGGCATGTAAAACAGGAGGTAAACCGGCATGTATTTTCATTCCACGCCAGCGTCTACATAGGAAACATGGTGTTGGGGAAAATACGGATATAAATCGATGTCAGAGAATGAACGGACGCTCGTGAGCTATCTGTCTACTGGTAGAGTGGCATCGTCTCTTAGGCTCCGACATTTGCCTGTAAAGCCTCTAAGAATAACTTTAGCGCTTATAGGCAAGGGTTACCCCATCTCCTCACACCAAGAGGCTCAAAATAGAGCGCTCCTCCGAGGCGGAGTCGCAGCTTGAGGTGACCCTCTGCTGCTGGGCGTCCAAACCTAAGACAGACCTGTGAAACATTATTGTGTCTAGGTGATCCCAGCAGAAAGTCCTGATGCAGTGGGGCTTCCTAGGGCAGGCCCCTCTGGGGAAGAGAGCCGCCCACCGCGCTCTCCCTAGTGCCCTCGATGTTGTGCTCAGCCCGGCGGTCAGTTCAGGCTCTCCATGGCGACAAGCCATCATAGAGCATCGGATTATCACCGCTAGTAATACCAGAGGCCAGCTTCGAGAAGCTGGTTGCCTTAGTACACAGTTTAGCAGATTAAAATTGCTGCTGAAGGTGTCTCAGTAGGCCCTACAGATTACAGAGGAAATTTATCGAATCTTAAGAAAGAGAGTTTGAGTCTCCTCCGCTGCGCTAAATCAGCGGCGTCACACTTATCGGGGTGAGCTCAGAGCAGGCTCTGGTTATGGATCGAGAAGTAAATACCCTTCTGAGGAAGAGAGTCATAGAGTCAGTTTCTCCTTGAGAGTAAGAGCCCTGGTCTGGCTCTATAGTTGATACTTCATAGTTCCAAAGAAGAATGTGCGGCTGAGCTGCACGTCACCCCTGAGGGTGTCTATAAGACGGTTAATCAAAAAGCTCTCCCTGGCGGTGAGTTATCACGTTGATAAAACCAGAGACTGGCCTCGAGAGGCTGGTTCCCTTAGTAGACAAGTTAGCAGCTTGGAAAGCTCTTCTGAAATGTCTCACAATGGGTCCTGCGAGTAATAGAGAGAGGTTATCAATCAGTTTCAATCTCCTCCGCCGCGCTTCAGCGGCGTCACGCTCACCGAGGTGTGCCCCGAGCAGGTTCTGGTTATGGAACAAGAAGTAGAAGCCCTTCTAAGAAAAGGATCCATGGAAGAGGCTCGGTGTAAACCACCTTTCGAGCCCATAGAGGAGATCTCTGATCTCCATCTTACTCTCAAGACTCTTGCTACCGATCTCTTCTCTGAAGCGAGTAGGAGACCTTCAGGGCCTTTCAGTAGCGCCTTCTCATATTTAGACTTTACGCCCGGACTGGCGAAAGCTTTTCTATAGCCTTGAGCGGGTTACACATCGAAGGTCCTTGCTACCTCTGCACCTCGCCCGATCAAGCTACAGGCATTTCATCCTCCTCCCTTCGGGGATCCTGACCAGTAGAAGTTAAATCGTATGTGTCCTGTGCGAGCACTGGACATGTACGTGCAGCTTTGTGGAGGAAGTCTGACCTGATTCTAGTGTGTGTCGGTCCACCTAAGAGAGGTCAGCCTGCTTCTAAGCAGACCAACAGTCGCTGGATTGTTGAGACAATCATGAACTGTTATAATTCCTTTGAACTCCCCTCGCCGGTGGGAGTCAGAGTTCACTCCACAAGGTGTATGGCGGCTTCAAAAGCCTATTTGGCAGATGTCCCAGTTTTGGACATCTGTAACGCTGTGGGACGGTCCACACCCTCCAACTTTTGTCTGTTACTACGGTTTGGACACACGTATGACCTCTGGGTCATCGGCCCTAGTTAGGCTATAGTGGCGTATGTTGAGACATAGGCACAGGGCAGGGTCTTGGAGTCATGGCAGCGTTGGCATGTTGTTCCCATAGCGTCTTCGGACGCAGTTCGAGTTCCCGAAAAAAAAGGAAAGAAGGTTATGAGTATAACCTAAGTTCTTTAAGGGAACAAGACACTGTGTCTCCGAGCCATACCTCCGGCGCCCCCTGCAGGTGCAGTCCTTCATGATTTTGAAAGCTGGTGTTTGCAGGAAGCATGTGCCTTATATACTTCCTGGTCTGATGTCACATGACGTCACGCCCTTTGATTGGATGTTGGTACATCAGATTCAGAGCGTGTCACGCATGAAGGCATTCCCATAGCGTCTTTGGACGCAGTGTCTCGTTCCCTTAAAGAACCTAGGTTATATTCCTAACCTTCTTCGTTTGTGCAGCTACACAAATGTGAACAAATCAGGCTTCAGTACAGATTAAAACAGGAGTTTCCACATACACAGTGTTTGAAAGGGAACTGATAATATGTACGGTTACAATATAAACATACAGGGCAGTTTTGTCCCATTTTGTCCTTCTTGAGTGCATTTGTGGCTGTATATGTATATGACGCACTATGTGAGCTGTTGTTTATTTATGTGTATGTGTTTGAGGAGGGAGTGGTGCAGCTGGCACAGGTGATTTGGGCAGTGCCTGACTTCCTCACCATACTGCATTCCACACATGCTCTTCTTACAAACCAAGGAAAACAATAAACATCAGTGTTTGATCAATTAAACCTGTGGACTGACTGGTACAACTAGAATATCCAGTAGTCAGTCTCCACGGCATGGACTGAGGAACCCAAACACTTCTCGTAGGACGTCCATGAGGACACATGCCTCAGCTGAGCGTGGGACATGTGTGGAGCTGCTGGGAGTGGAGCGGGATTCAGGGCAGAGAAGGAGGGGATGGAGCAGTGGAGGAGAAACAGATGATCAGAGAGCTGGAGAAGAGAGCTGGGCGAGAGTGGATACAGATGAGGTGGGTGTTTGGTGCTCTGAGAGACGTGGGTTAACCTTTGTGAAATATAGTGTACTTAATTGTGTTGAATGTCCACTTTTGGTTTACTTCCAATCTTAAAGGTATTTCTTTAAGTGAACCTAAAGATAATATACATCAAGAAAGCAGTATACTTAAAGGGTTTACTCTAAAGTACATGGTATTAATATTTTGTTGTGCTTTACACATATTTTGATTCACTGATACTTAAGTCTGTGTTTGATATGAAAGTATTTTAAATGTTTTGCAACTTCAGTATTGCAAACGTGTACATACATTACATACACGTTTAAATGAAAATGACATTAGTAACATTTTAGCGTAGAGACAATAGAGATATTAAATTACATATGAACACATATATATAGAATCATTCTCAGAACTTCTCCACTACTGTAGGGACATTCTCAGAACTGGCTAGCACTCTAACAAGGTTCTTTCAAAGTTATAAACAATCATTCTTCCACTAACATTAATAGTTACAGTGTCAATATTATTATATTATATCTGCTTCTTTCATTGTCAGACTGCACTGGAGAAACTGGCCAAGATGGAGTCCATGTCTGGCTCTGATGTGCTTGGTTCTTCTGGAGGAGTCTCCTCTGCACCCCTCTGTGGGTCTGACTGAAGCCGGGGGTCGACTGCTCCTCGCTGGGCTGCTGTGTGCTGCCATGTGTCTCTGTGCATCAGCTTTCCAGTTCCGGCTCTGTAATAAACAGAAAGTCAAGCAGGTCTGTCTATTATGCTTAAATCTAGATGAATTTAAAATGTGCTTTCAAATATGTTTCAGAACAGTAGTGTTTTTAGTTTCACACCCCCTGCCAGCTTGTCAGTGTCTACTAATGACACTTAAGCAAATATTAATGTATTGTTGTTGTGTGATTTTCTCAGCATCTCCCATGCAATGGTGAAGTGATAGTGAGACAAACTGCTGAAAACCAGCAAGCCAGGTGAGACCAAATCCTTAGTAAATATACTAAATACTAAAATGCTCTTGTTCACATAATTGCACATTTAATAACACTGTGTTGAAAATATGACTACTTTGTTTTAGGGGTCAAACTGATCCCATTGGATTTCCATTCCGTTTTACACTTTAGTCTTGTTTTACCATTAAACCCTGATTGCAGCTTGCCATAGACTAAAACTGAATCCATTTGAGTCTTACATTTCCTGAAGTTTTTTAATCTTTCAAGTTTTTTTTACCTGATTATTGATTACTATTGATTTTTGGCAAATGACATTGGCCAACTAACACCATATTCGTATAGCCTTTCCAAAACACATTTAAGTGTTGATTTTTTCCATGTGCACTCATGAACCTAAATAAGAAAAAGTGATAAATTAACCAACATGTCAAGCATTTTAAGTAAAAACTGTATGAGTTTAAGTGGTAAATTAAGGCCCTTTAAGTTAAGACATTAACTAACATAAACTAATAATGATCAGTACATTTGATACAGTATACAATACAACTATTCAAAATACAACTATTCATTGAAAATTCATGCTAGTTCATGTACGTTAAATATTATCAGTGAATACAACTTTTCTGATTTTGCAGTCTCATGGCAATTTGTATATTTTACGAGGTGGCTAATTCATATGAATTTGTGCGAATTACCTACACCTGACCCTGCCCCTAAATGTACCCGTCACTGGGGTTTAGATAAATAGTAAAAAAAATCCAAAATTGTATACAAACTAGCACAAATTTTCCACCTTGTACGAATAGATTGTGAGACACTGGTTTCATGGTAACCAATATAATATATAAATGATAAATAATTCTTAAATAGTTCTCTAGCTGTAGTATTACTTTACTATATTTATTCATTTTACTTTATTTTTTAAAGGATGGAGAGACAAACCAAAAGTATTTTTTCTTTCATAATCTTTAGCATAGATACAACTTGCACTGAACATAGAAAAATCTTCCTGGTACTGACTGGAATTCGTCACAATTTTGTTATGTTATATTCGCTACTGATTCCTTAAAAATTTCAGGCAGTTTTCAAAGTATGAGTAAAATTAAAGCCTATGGTAAACATGACTTGACAATACTGAAAATCTCGAACTGTCTTATCTTATAAACCATCTTATCTAAAAACCCCATAGGAAAATCTTGATGGAACCAGCAGTGAATTGAGTCTATCAGGTTCTGACGTCATACCTCTACCACTCTAAACCTGGTTAAAAACATTTGTTTCTTTTTTCATATGTCTCTCAGTATAAATCCACAGCCTGATGCAGGTCATCTTGAATCAATGAACAATGCTGTAGCGCATGGTTTAGCGGTGTCCCTGCTCTACGAGTTCCTGCCGGACCCCAGCGAGACACACATACGAGGCCTGCTCGCCAGACTAGAGGTGCGTCTGTGATGAGTGGTGCATTATCACCGGCTGTCAGAATGAACAAGGTCATAAATAGAATGTACCAGCAGTCATTATGGTGTCAAGGCGAGCTCATTTCATATATTGTAATTTTCATGTCAAATTATGTTGCTGTTGGAAACAGAATGCTCTTGTTAATCCTGCTGAACAGGAATTGTTTGTAAATACCAATAGCTTTTGTCTTTTTGCATTCAGGCGGTGTATCGGACTATCCACAAGAAGAGTTATGAGGAAAAGGAGAAATGTGCGCTTCAAGACAGATATAATCATATATGCTCTTACCTGAAGGACAGGTGAGATGAACTAGATGAACACATATGACAAATATTTACCCATTCAGGCTTCTATGCGTGTGGTTGTTTCTAAGTTTGAACTCCACCTAAATTCTGGTGTCATGTATATTGTCAGACAACAAGTTGTCATGTGAAGAGTCGTCTCTCACGCTCTGCCTCTCAATATTCAGTTTCTTTTTGATGTTCATGACACATATCCGTGGCCTCGTACTGTCAGTGCTTATGACTAGGGACAAAAGTTCAGACATACCTACTCATTTTTAATTGTAAAATCACAGAATCTGTCAAAAACAAAACAAGGAATTATTGTGACCAAAAATGTTATTCAAAACGAAACGGTTTTATATTTTGATATCTTTAGATGTCAGTTTGGTTAATTCTCTAAAAAAAAACATTGTGCGGCAGGACTGAAGGAGTTCTTATGTATGGCAGATATTTAATATCCTCTCCAAATTGTCCAGACAACAAGAAAATGTAAGGCACTCCACTAATCAGAAAGCTGATTGAACTAGTTTGACTGCTGTTTCAGCTCAAAAACGTATGTTAAAACAACTGCATCCCACAGAAAAAACATTTAGATAAGAAAAAAAGATACAAAATTTGAAGGCAGCGAGGTAACAAAGTTTTTTTGAGTTGAATCAACTAAATGTTTTTTTTTTTTTACAGTTTATGCAGTTCATAATTCTCACAAAACAAATGTCATCCCTAAATCATTATATTTAAAAACGTTATGGCAGTAGTGTACATAAATCAGCCAAGTTTCGGATGGTAAGATACATATAGCACATTAACTTAAATAAACTACATTAAAATTAAAGTTATAGAGGTTGTATAAAGTTATACAATTTATTTGAAATGTTTATATATATATACAGGTTCTTTTAAAAAAATTAGCATATTGTGATAAAGTTCATTATTTTCTGTAATGTACTGATAAACATTAGACT
>JAUMHQ010000081.1:3550006-3582671 GCA_032361165.1 Enteromius paludinosus
TCGGTAGATTAACGGCGATAATTTTTTTATCGCGCGATAAGAGTCTCTGCGTTAACGCCGATAACGGCCCACCACTAATTTTTACACAAACTGAAATAGCTGAACAGTTTCAAAACTTTTCTTTAGAAGTCTGGTCATTAATATTAAACATATATACTTCACATTATTGGTCATTTTCATTGTTTGATAATTTTGTAAAAAAGTTAAAAAGGGCCAGTCTTTAATGACCAGAAAGTGACATCATTTTTAAAACAACACAAACATCAGTCATTTTTTTGACATCAACATGAAATGGCTTGGGACTTATTTTAAAATGAGTTGTTATAATGATTCAGAGTCAACTCTTTCTTTTTTAGAGACTTTTACACGGTGTACTTTCAGATTTACAACTTTACAGGTTTTCATTCACTTAGATCTTTATATGTAATTTTATAATTACCTATTATAAGTTGAATTATTATTTAGTATAGTAGGAAATATAAATGTTTAACTAAATGTAATATTGAACAAGACACAACAGTTCAAATTATAATCGTATTCATTATTATGTACTCAGTCATAGCATTTCTCTTTATTATACTTAAGTGGCATTAAATTTAATTAATATTACACTACCAACGCACTTTTAATAGTTAAAAGAAACATAGTTTTTCACAGTGGCAGAGCATAAATGTTTTTCCCTTTTAAAGGCAAACTACAGAACTACAGACTACAAATATGCATTTTTAAAAGTTACAGAGCAGTGCCGCATAACAGGAATGACCCATCTGTCTTACCAGAGTCATGTGCGAAGCCATGCAGAATATTGAAGACATGATGAAGGTGATAACTGTAGTGAGAAGCCTGGCTTACTTCCAAAACATTCAAAGAATGGCGGGTTATACCACACAAACCCAGACTCCATCACAGAGAGGGCATTAGAGATGGTAGACATACCACACGACAAACCACTAAGATAAACATACACAAACCAACATGTATTACTTGGATAATATGCCATCTCTCTCTTTCTCTCTCGGTCCCTACATGCTCCCTACATTCATCTCTCATAGTTCTTATATGTCTTATATTTGACCTCTGCCAAGTTTCATTGTCTTTCAGCTGTTGTACTAATACCTTCACATGGTTTCTGATCTGGAGAAGCTGGAGTGTATTTGCTGGTGAAGAATGCACTTGTTTGTTAGCTGACATAACAAGCAAAGCTATTTATACTTTGCAAATAAATCAAACTGGTCTCATAAAAATATGTACCTCTTTGCACTTTTTGTGCAACACCATTTCTACATGCCTTACTGCACGTCTCGCTGCAGTTTGAAAGAGAAATGTCCAATAAGTGGCACTAAAAACCGGTGCAATACATGAACCCTGGTATATTTGTATGGGGGGCAATCGTGGCCTAATGGACAAGGAGTTGGACTGCTCCGGGTGTGTGTTCCCTTCCCCAATAATATGGGCAAAGGATATTTGAAAGGGATGGTTTCCTTATTGAGTGCGCGGTAGTCAAGACAGGGCCGAAGATCTCCGTCCTTTTTGGCCACAAAGAAGAAACTTGATGCAGCAGGGGACGTAGATGGTCGTATGTAGCCGTGTGCAAGTGCTTCATTGATGTATTCCTCCATAGCCCTCGTTTCAGGTATAGACAGAGGATAAATCCTTCCTTTGGGCAACTGGGCATTCGGGAGCAGGTTTATGGCGCAGTCCCATGGGTGATAAGGTGGCAGGCGAGCAGCTCTCCTGGGGCAGAAAACATCTTGAAGAAACCGGAAGAGGCTTGGTGGAACGCAGAGGGAGTTTAGGGAAACAGGTAGGCCAACACTGAGAGCCCCACTTCAGTATCTTACCTGTACCCCAGGAGAGGATGGGCTCATGCTTTGCCAGCCACGGACACCCAAGCACAAGATCCATTGTTGAGCCCTCCAGAACCAAGAGCCAGATTTCCTCTTGATGACACACACCCTTGTTTAGTTGAATGGGGCCCGCACGATGCTGTTCATCATGGTTGAAGAGGGGTTTTCAGTAATAGATTGAACTTGATATCTCCTTTCAGTGGGTAGACGCAGACGTCGAGCACGGTGAAATTACCAGCTGATCCAGAGTCTATCAAAGCAGCAACAGAGAAGGAAACTCCTTGAGCAGTAAGTGTTGCATATTCTCTGAAATAGTCAAAACTTGACTCACCGTTGGACGATGAGGACGGAGAGGACAGTTTTTCACACTGTGATTGGGTTGTCCACAATACAAACAAAGTCCTGAAGTTAGTCGTCGTTGATGTTCTTGGGGTGTGATACAGTACGTTGACGATCCGTCTCCATAGGCTCAGTTACAGGTTCTGGAGGGCTGGAGAACTCTGGTGGACGGGGTTTAAATGAACTGGTGCTTGGAGTTTGCTGATTACCCTAACCCTACCTGATAGTGTAGGTTAAACCGATATAAAACTGAAACTGCATTTGATAATTTAACCGTGCTATTTCACTTTCTTTTTACACAGTTTTGTTGAACCGTAGTTTCATGGGATTCAAACCAGACTGTTCGTCTCTAACTGTAACGCTCTATGTCTTTTGTTTTAGTGTTTACGGTTCTGTTTTACTTTCATTTTCAAGTGTTCTTGGTTTTCCTTATTTGGTCTTGTTCCTGTCCTTGTTGAGTTAATTAGTTAGCCGTTCCACCTGTGTGCCTCACCTGTCTTGATTTCTCCCTAATGTTTTCATGTTTAAAAGCACGTTCTGTTTGTTTAGTCTCTGTCGGATTATTAACGTTGTTTGAGTTCGTGTAGCCTTTCTGTCCTTTTGAATTTTCCTGATTAAATTGCATACTACAATTTACCTGTCAAGTCGTCATCTGCCTGAAACCTACACTGGACCGTGACACTAACTTACATCTCTTTACTCTGTGAACTACTAAAAAATCTACCATCTTTGAAAACCCATAGATACGAAGCTGGATATAAGTAACCTCATGTGCAAAAATTGCGCAGTGATATGTACATATGTACACATGTCTCGCTAAAAAGTGCACCAAGGTATGTAGGTGCAAGGTATGAGACCAGGTAGCAACAAATAAATAAATACACGCTATTAATACAAAATTGCAAAATAGTATGTGACACAAAATAACACAAAATGGTACATGTATGAAATCATTCAGTACCATAGTAAATATATCAAACACCAACACAGTGTTTTTTGTTACATGCAAAAGCTTTGCTCTTCTCCAGTTGTTTTCACTTATTCTCAATTGTTTTTCTACTAAGTGTCATATTTTTCTTTGAATCTTTTGCTTTTTGTTAGTCCAAGAAGCCCTGAAAATACTCTCGTCCCTCATTTATTTCATTTTTTTCTGCTGTCTCATCTTGGCTCCAAGGCTTACGTCCAGGGGAACAAATTCTTCAGCACTAGCTCTCTGTTTTCCCTTTATTTTCCTTAATCTGTTTTGCTATTTTTTTCTGCTGGGAGTAAACCTCAGTTCACTGTCATTTTTAATAAAACTGTTCATTTTTCGAAGGTTAATCGCATTTTAAAACCACAAAACCAGACTCATTTAAAATCCAGACTCACTCTGTCTCTGTCGCTCCGCATAGGTCTTTAACTCTTTCTCTCACTCTTTTTTTTGTCGTTCTGCTCTTTCCTCCAATAATCTAATATGATCATATGTCTGTGGTTGGGAAGTAGCATTTATTGAGAGTGTTGTGTTTCACAGTAAGGTAAATCTGTGAAAGTATAAAATCACAGCTGGTCCAAACCACAAGCTGCTTAAGTCTATGTGTTTTAATATATATATAATAGTTCAACCTGAAATGAAATACTGTCATAATTTACTCAAGTTTTTTTTTCCAATCCCACGTGAGTTTCTATTTTCATGAAAAGGGTGTTTAGCATAGTGTTTACGCTGCATAAAACGGAATTACATAAACAACTGTCATATGATTTGCAAAATATAATCTATGAAATAATATAATAAGCATAATCAGTCAAAATCAGACAAAAAAAAATCTTTCACTGAAAATCATTCATCCATTGCAATACCCCCAGAACCTGCATCTGTTCCAGCTCACTGCCACCCCCTGCCAAACACACCAGACTAACCACACTACTATGAGGTTCATTCTCACTTTTATACACTAAATCTGGAAGCAATGTGTGTTTAATGTGCATGTGCGAAGATGCATATGGCTCTGTTCCAAATCAAGTGAGCTTCCTTGCTGTTGTTACCTACATAGGCAGCATCTCTTTGTAAATTGGAATGTCTGATCAAAGTTGACCCCGTTTACTTTGTTAGCACACATTACTAGTCTTGTGGTGTACAATTAGTTGGCTGGTTATTGTCATTGTTTGTCAGTATAATCTTTAATAAGATTATTTAGTCTATTACGATTGTAAATTACATGATGAAAATTTTAGTTAGTAACATAATCTATTACATTAAACTTTTTTTTCTACTACTTTATGATTACTTTTGACAAAAACTGAGGTTTGTGATAAAAGCTAATAATCAAATCACAAAAACGTAAAAATAAAATAAAATAAATAAAATCTTAATAAAAATAAATAAATATATAATTTAAAAATAATACAATTATTTATTACTTATTTTATTTGTTTATCTGTATGATATGAGACCATTAACAGAGAATCAATCAATAAATCAATAAATATTAAACTCTATATTAAATACTCAAATTTACTGTAAAAAACTGACATCTGTGGTTGCTGGAATTCGATTATTAAAAAACATGTTAGGAACATTTTAGTTTTTACAGTTTTAGGTTAAGAGTAACAATTTAGTTGATGTTCAAAAAATAAAAGCTGGTTATAATACAGAGAAACAAATCATTAAGCTTGGCATACTGAATAACAGGTCTCTTTCTACTGTAAATGATATGATCAATGGTCATAACCTAGACTTGCTCTGTTCGACAGAAACCTGGCTAAATCCAGATGAATTTATTACTTTAAATGAGTCTACATCCCAAGATTACAGCTATAAAAATGAGCCACGTCAAAAAGGCAAAGGAGGTGGTGTTGCACCAGGTCCAATAAGTAACACCTCTGTTTTGTCAGAATTTAACAGTAAGAAGTTACTTGTCATCCAATTTTTTATATAAGCTATGCATTCCATTAGTTTCTCAATTTGGTGTGTTTCACGTGGCTGAGAAGAAATATAGAGCTGAGTATCATCAGCATAACAGTGAAAGCTAACATCATGTCTCCTGATAATATCTCCCAAGGGTAACATATAAAGCGTAAAAAGTACCGGGAATTTACCATTAACCATTTAACAGGTTTTTACTGTATCATTTGCAATTTTTTTTTACTGTTAAAATCACGTCCATTTTTTACAGTGATATAATCAATAAAATTAAAAGGTAGTCTGAGTATGCACATTTAAAAACATGAAATATAATTACAAGTAGTTAATTTTTGGAATCTGATTACGTAATACAGAAAATATACTGTATATATATATACTGAAGTTACCATCCAGCACTGTAAAAACATACAAATATTCAGTTAATGCAACTAAACTATTGTTTGTTATTACTATTTTTGTATTAAATGAAATATTGTGAATTTATAATATACCCAATTTACTACTTTAGTTATGTCAACAACAACAACAACAAAAATTGCTTTTCACTTAGCTCAGTGCATTCTGGTACTGTCTTCTCCACATACGGTACATATAATACTGCCTCAGAAAACAAACCCCTGGTTTCACAGAAAAAGCTTAAGCCTAGTCCAAGAGCTGAACTGTTTTCACTGAAAGAAACGTGCACTGATTGATCTTAAAATACATAAATGTTTTGGACACCAATAATATTTTTTCACATTTATAAAAAATACTTAATTGTCCTATTTGAATAGTGTCTAAAACGTCAAGAGCATGACTAACAATACATAGGCAGCTCACTGTGATATATAGGAATATGGAATAAAAGTTATAGCCTAAGCCATTGTTAAGATGTTGACTTACATGTAAAAACCTCATGGGATTTTACTGTACATGAAAATTTACCCAGAAGCATAGAATACACACACACGCAACTTAAAAATGACACATTGAAATTTCTAGGTGAAAAGTGAGGGAACGAGTGATAGAAAGACCGCGATGGAAAGAGAAAGGTCACTTCTGTCGTGCCCCTCACTAGTCTCTGGCATTCCTGAGGCACCTGCACTCACTTTACATCTTGGCAGGACTGAAAAAAGCTCCTCAGCTTCAGCGCCTGTCATGTTTGTTCATGGAGGGAAACAAGTTTGGTTTTAATTAGAACTCCTGCCAAGAGCTGAGGTAATTGCCGCTCAGTGTGTCTTTCTTTTACTTTCTTTTTCCCCTCCCTCCACTCTTTCTCCAACAGAGGAGGGAGGAATAAAAGCCAATGGTGCGATCCAAACCCGAACATATGTGTGGGAGAGCTTTAGATGTGTGCTCAGCTGACAGCAACAAGAACAGTCTGGACTTCATAACAGTGAACTGTGGTCTCACTCAGATACAGGGCTGAGGTCAGAGGTCACTTTAATGTCCTTCATATAAGCAGAGATTTTGTCAATTTGGGCGGATGGAGTAGGTTTACAGATAGAATAGAGTTGAATGTCATAGGCATAAAAATGATAGTTAAGATCATGACGTTGTAAGATCAGACCATGTGGGTTTATGTCAATTGTGAATTATAGTGGGCCAAGAACAGATCCCTGGGGAACACCTCGCTTCAGGGGGACAGTGGGTGATCAAAAATCCTTAACAGTAATGTAGAATTGTCTATTTGAGAGATTGGAAGAAAACCAGGAGAGAGCAGTACCAGAGATACCCAGACCAGAGAGACGAGAAATTAATAAATCATGGGAAACAGTATCGAAGGTAGAGCTGAGATCAAGTAGCAGTAGTATAGACAAGGAGCCAGAATCACTAGAAAGCAGTAGATCATTCACTACCTTTACAAGTGCAGTTTCAGTACTATGGAGAGGGCGGAAACCTGATTGAAAAGGGTCAAAGAGATTTTTATCAACTAGAAAAGACTGGAGTTGGGCAGGAACAGTACTTTACAGGTAAGTTAGCTATGAAGGGTAACTTAGAAATTGGACAATATTTAGATAGAACTGAGGTTGGGTTTCTTTGGCACAGGTGTAACTGCAGCAGTTTTTAGTGTGCAGAGGAAATGAAGCAGAGGTAAGAGACCTGTTGATGAGATGAGAGATAGGTGCAGAGATGTACTGTATATGAAATATCAGAATGTCAAAGTTAAAGCATTAAGACCCTAAACTTGTATATTCATCTTGATATCGTAATTGTGATTTTTGATAAATATTTAGCTCATGCTTAAAATACTAAATGTTAAAAACAACAACTAAATGGAACACTGAACAAAATTAAAGTTCTTTGCAGTTAGTCATCTTTAAATAAATAATTATTGATTGAACTATAACATCATCATGTATCATTTTTACAAACAAGCATAGATACTTTATATTTATAACATGCTTTGTGAAATTTATTTTACACTTTATTTTTACACTTTCTACATTAAAAAAAAAAAAAATGTTTCATGGCATTTTTTTTTTTTACTGTGTCCTACTCTCTACTGTCTCTCTAATTTTCTTCAGCATTTCTCCAGTCTGTCTCTAGTGGGCAGTGTTCTGATCACCCCTCTCTCGCTTTTCATTTCTCCACCTGTATCCCAGCTGTGGCCTCGTGCAGCTCATGAAAATTCCCACCAAATTATTTTAACAAAAGAGCAACATCTGCTGCAAACTCACACACACCACTGCATACAGCTCCACTCACACAAGACCAGACAAAATTCGAGGACATGAGAGGAGATCGTTCTCTGAGGTTTGAGGACACGTTATAGCCCCTTTCCTCCCCTGCCCTGTCCCGTCTCCTCTCCTCCCCTCTGCTCAGCTCTGGAGCATAAAGCACAGACTCAAGATGTGATTTAGCATTCTAAGGTTATGTGTTGGCCATGAATACGAAGTGAATTATGCTGTTGGAAAGGCAGCTATGGCGAGTCTACAGGGACAAACTGGGCTAGTCAGCGATGAGATGAGTTGAGGCATGTTTGGCCGCTTCTAGTTCCTGTTTTTAGCTGCTAGAATGTGTGTGCGTGTGTATGAATGTATAGATCTGTGTGCAACTGTGATTAGAAACAGGGATGTGTGTGTAATCGCTGCCTGCCGCTCCGTCGAGTTACACAGTGAAAGCGCTGCACTCCAGGTTTGGGGTGAGGGGGTAAAGGTCACAAAGAGGCTTCAAAGACATAATTGTGGTCAGGTGTGTGTTTTTCCTGAGAGAGGAAGAGGCCTCTCGCTCTTTCTCTGTCTCTCTCTCCTTGAGGCTTTTTCTTTTCTGGGTGCAAAACAATCTGATGTACGCTTCAGATACTCTTGCCCTGACCACATTTAGTCTGACCACGCTACACTTTAATCACACTGACAGGTCTGTGTGGAGAAAAAAAAGCGCAGCAGTTGTGGTGAATAATGTTTAAAGTTAACGCGATTCCTCTGCCGTTCCCTGCGTGCGCAAACTTGCACAACACAAACTCTTGGCAACTCTCTGATGCAGATAAGGGAAGAATCCGGTAAAGACATTGAAAGGTTTGGAATCGATGAGTTCCAGGAAAAACATTTGCATTTGGTGAAGTTGCAAAATCAATCTCCTTCCCTGCTTTCAATCTTCCATCATCTCCACTGTCCGATTCAATTGTTGAGATTTAAAATTGTTGGAATAAAAGCATGTGTACAAACTGGAGGGTTTCCAAAGCCATCACTGTCTTTTTTTTCTGACCTTTTTTAAAGACCTTTGGAGTATTATTATTTTTTCTAAGTAACTTGAGGCCATACATTAAAATTATTATTCTACGGTTAAAGTTTTATTAGGTTTGCTATAAAGCAGAGTAATAATATAATATAATATTCTGATGTAATATAAATGTAAATTTCTATTTATTTATTTTTTTATAATTTTTTCTACATTTGATAAATATTTTACAATTTAAACATAAAAATGTTTGCATTTATTACAATATTAAGGCCATAAATTGTTATAAATATATAAAGTAAATCTACATGTCAATATTATCTTATGCAAATACACCCTCACAGTGCACAGATATCTATAACACTTGAACAGAGGTGTACAGCCATGTTACCATGTTCCTCTCACCTCTTGTGATGGTGAATGGTTAATGGATGACACTTGTTAACAGGGCTCATAGCTGTTCTTGTGCTGCATGCTCTGTAAAAGCGGTTCAGCAGTAACCCTGGCAGATGGATGGAGAAGAGGGGGAGTTCTGTGTTGGAAGGACAGAGATGGTTTACTCATCTTACAAACACACACACACACACACACACACACTCATAACTTGGAACATGGTGTCGTTAAACAGAAAGTTACTTTTCAGTGCCCGTAAACCTGAAAACCATGAAATATACTCAAGAAATTATCTGAACACTAAAAGGGCTTAATCTATAGCACATGCTCATTTTGAAGCACACATTTTAATTGTATTTCTTCAGTGCTTTGCAGTGTGGGTATGAACCACATATATTTACTTACCTTCATGTCATTCCAAATTTATGACTTTTGTTCTTCTGCTTTATGAAATTGAATTGATCCAAAAACTTCTATTATCCTGTCACATACATAATAGCTGTAAACGTAAAATTATTTAACGGCTTAAAAGAACAATTTTAACTGTAATGGCTCGTTTTGTAAAACTTGGGTTTCGATGTGTAAATCCATGAATCTTCTGGTATCTTTTGGCACGCTTTTGTATGTGACATTGTCTCTCTGCTGTTCTGGATCTATTTAGTACTATTTTTCTGGATCTGCCAGTGTGCATGGAGGAGGTGGATGAGGCTGGATCTCTGCCCATATACATGAGATATTAATTCTGCTAGCGAGTGCACAGGCTCTGGAGGTTGAAAGGTAGATATATGCCGTTCATTGTCCAGTAAGGCTGTGTGTGGCTGGCTATCTTAAGAGAGTCGTAATCACTCACAACCTGCAAGTGTTAACAGCCAAATCACAGCTGTCCTGCAGCAAGGCATTCTGGGAATCTGTGACTTAGAATTGGATGTTAAACCATTAAACTCTTCCTGCTGATTAGCACATTGTGTTACTTTAACATACTAGATCATTTCAGTTTGCTGTTTAGCTGATATGCTGTTTTTTAAATGCAAAACTAAGCTTTTAACACAGTGCCTGATTTGTAAAAAAATAAATTTTGATAACTGCATCACATAACCAGCTCCATTTTGAAGTAGTAAACTTGCTCAGAAGTGCACCTGGTACAACAAGGCCCTAACAGTGCAGAGCACTTAAAGGGTTAGTTCACCATTCATCTCTCTGGAGTTACGTCTTCCACCATTTTACAGTATCACAACACACACGCAAGCTTTCCTCTAGGCATAACCAACCAAGCGCATACTTTCCCCCCAAATGTAAACGAGGGTGATTACTTCAAATACGTCAAAGCGTATGTTGTGATACTCTCCAAAATGGTGGAAGACGTAACAAAAAATTTCATGTTTATCCATTTTTGATAAAACATTGGACATTTAACTTTGAAAGTCTCATGAAGCATGCAAGAAGCAACAAAATTGTCTCCACAGATACGTTTATTCCCTGAAAAAAAAACAAAAAACTTTAATTGTCCAAGTTCATTCATGATTACAGTCCGAGTCCAGGTACCCCAACTCTAAAACTGTTGCTATTCAGAATAAGCAACAACGGCATCATAACATTTGCATTGTAAAGTGCTACTGGTTAACCTTTATCTATATGCATATTGAAAAGTAATCGGTCCTTTATACATTCGTATAAATTTCATGTTAACCAAAACACACTTGTCTTGCAGCAATAGTATTTTCTTCAGGAAATGGAAATATATATTTTTTATTGGTAGAATGGGGTCAGTAGTCTATGTGCGATCTTATACAAACCCTTAATTGGTCTTGTTGGCGGTGTGATATCTGTCCAGTGTGTGATCTGATGTCCAGATGATTTTCCATCGCCTGTCTGAGAAGGATTTGGGAATTATCTTGTCTCTGCTCTTCTGAAAGGTAGAATCGGACAGAGCTGTCATCCCCACCGGATCCCTGGCATGTGATCAAACGGCAAAGCCTGCAGATTATGTACATCTAAGGCCTGTGACCTCACCGCGGCCCCAACCAGCTGTGTGTGTTAGGTGTCCCTGATCTTTGTGGCAGCTCTTCGCAAGGCAGTTGAGGCCTCTTTCTTTCAGTGTGTATGTATCAAGTTCTCCGTTTGTTGGTTTAAGCAGCTGTTATTGCTGTTAAAAGCTCAAGTGCCCCCTTCAACCCCTCCTGCACACAAACACGAACACATACGGATGGCATTGTGTGTAACTGGCTTACACTGATGTCCTTGTGTAGTGCAGAGGCTGGTGCAGCAGGCACAGGGGACGATGGACTTAGCAGTTCTCTGCAACTGGCAGCGGACTGGCAGCAGGCTTGGTGGTCCAGCCTTGTTTACCATGCCGGGCTGTTCCAGGTTTGTTTAAACAAACCTGGGTGACTGCGTAAGCTTCCCCTCGTTCGCTTCACGTCATCAGCTCTGGAGCTACTACCATGGACCCTCTTCCCTGGAGCTTCGCAAACTGTTTACCCTAGACACGCCACTGCTGTCTACAAGTTTGAGGCTGTGTGTGTGTGCAGCAGCACAGGAAAAATGGCTAAGATATGTATACATGTGTAAACACAAGATAATCGGAGTGTAAATTTGCATGCATGTGAGCAAGATTTCCTGTAAGTGTGGCTTCTACGAGCTCACATGTTTATGTCGTTGGGTTTGTGCAGAGCAAATCCTAGATCAAAAGTTCTTTATTCCAGGAGACTTCTCCTGGCCCGGATGAGTGGCTGGCTGTGCTGGAAAATGAAGTCAGTTATGTGCTCTTTCACCTGCACCAGAGAGCAAATAAAAACCTCATGCACTACTGCGGGAAACTCCCTCCGTGCAAACTCACCCTCTGTCCGGAGTCTTTTCAGCATGCATATTTGTATCAATAACCTCAGTATACCTCTGCTTTATCATCAAAGCTCAGAAAAAGCTGTTGACATGTGAATTGTAAGTGTTTACACTTGTATAACTTTATGTGTCGTTAAAAAAGCTTGACGTAACTGCGGTTGGTCTGCATAGTATGGTGTTTCCACAGGGTTGTGCAGTGGACACATTTGTCTGAGATATGTGTTGTGGGGTTATTTATGTTTCTAATAAAATAGGAAGAGCATAGAGAGAAACAATATGAGAAATGTTTTTAATACCTTAACCTTTCCTCCTAGACAGCAGTGGAAAGGAGAGCTTTCAATTCCGAGATTAAATTATCTAAACTGTGCTATCTACATTCAGTTTAAAGCTCTAAAACCATACTGTGTTAACAGGTGTCTCATTTTTATGTCTTAGAACTGAAGGAGAAACATCTGAGACAAAGCTGTTTATTTGAGCTATTGAAAAGCAACTTCATAACAGTAATTCTTCTATAGTTGCTAAAAGAACTGTAAAAAAAACAACCCCCAACATGTGAGATGATCATGGCCCTCTTTCTTTCGTACAACACCGAGGCACTGACACCAAGTGACCGCCACCCACTGCTGGCCATGTCACCGTGATGAATAGAGGCATGGATCAAAGCAGGGATGACCCCATCACACCGACTCCTGAATGCTGTTTTCAGTTGGATATTGTTCTAACACAGACAACTTGAGACACCAGCAGTTATTGGAAGGAGAAACATATCTGCTCGAGAGACTTGGTCTCAGATGCTTCTCCTAAATGTCCCTCACAAATCTTCAAAAATATCAAAGCTATTATCCTCACCTCTTCTCTAATCTCACCTCATCTCACCGAGCAGCCATCTTAGTTCCCAACCTGAGACATGAATATTTCATCAATAGCTTGAACCACCACAGGGTTTATTCCAAAACGGTTTCTCTTGCCAGCCGGAGGGGTGGAGAGCCCCCCTGTAAATACCCCCATCCCTCCCCTGCCCTCATGCTCCAAAGCCCGGGCAACTCCAAATGTCAGTAATGTTAGTTTAGCCATTGTACACGGCTGGGCAACTCTGAATGGGCAGCTTGTCCACAGGCCAGCCCCCTACAATGGCCCCCTTTTTCCCTACAACTTGTTCTCAGCCTTTCCCTCCTTCATGAAGAGAAATTTCTTTCTCTCTCTTTTGCCCGTTCTGTCTTTTTGCTCCTTTGCTCTGGGCCTGGGGTTTGGGATCTAGAGTTAAATAGGGAGAGAGAAAGCGAGCGAGACATGAACCATGACTGAGCAGTAAGCGGGTTAAGCGCTGAATTGTTTCAGCGGACCCTGCCAATGATTACCAGTACAGCCAAGCAGCAGTAAATCTGTCTTTCAGTGTGCAGCTAAGCTTGTTAGTGTGCTTAATTGGACAGAGAGAGTGTGTAATCTTTCAGTGAGAATACAGCGATTGAGAGAATTAGAGAGCGTGTACAAGAGCTGAAGAGAACGACAAGCTGAATGCAGAGTGAGAGTTTGGTAGGGGTTGTATTTATGAATAGGGTCAGTGAGAACGGTTTACCTTATGTGTGTTACATTGATCTGGTATAGGTGCACAGTCCTCGGTTAAATTCGTGTTTAGAATAGTGGTCATTTCCTCATATTAGGGTTAATGGTTACACCACTGGGGTCTGGCAACAGAAGTTGGGCTTGCCACAAACTGGATCATATCCTGTACTAACGTAATATGAGAACTAGATTCTAACAGTTTCTCAAGAGAATGTGAGTTTGTCGGTACCAGTCACCATCATGGTAACAGATGGTTTTAGCTGGCTTTATAGCCCGGTCATAGCTGGTTTGAACATTTTGACCACTTGTTTAGCCAGTCATGCTGGGAGACCAGTTGACCAACCAGCTAAAACCAGATGAACAAGCTGAGCTTGGCCAGACAGGGAGACCTGCTTCACCAGCTTTGCTAAAAGCTGAGCTAAAACCAGTGCTTGCATACATTAAACGATATGGAAGGAACGTTTTGCAGTTGTTACTTAATGACATTTGGGTGGGTGAGTGTGATTTCACCAAGTACAAGATGTTCCTGGAACAACATTCAAATCAACCAATCATAGAATAACTTTTCTGGAAATAGCAAGGTTTATACATTTATGAGCATTTAACCCAACACCTGCCCCTAAACCTACCATCCTTTAATAAAACCCAAGATAAACCTGCAGATACAACTACTGACATTCTTTATTAAAAAGGATAAATATTCCAGTTCTTCCGAGGCAAAAGGATTGATTTGTGACAAAATGCTATCACCATTTCTCCGTCCATCGTGACTCACCTGTGCTACAGCTGGCTGCTGCTTTGTGCAAATTCAAAAAATGCCACCAGGAGAATCCTTACGTCAGCCTTGGTTGTAAATTTCGATTGGCTCTTGTGTGTCTCCTGACCAATCGCGTCATGCTGTTGTGAAATGCTTTTTGCTCTTGTGTGTCTGGTGATCGATTGCGTCATTCTACAGAACTGGAGTGTCTTTTGAATGAGATGTGAGCGTGTTAATGGAGGGGGATAATTTTAGTGATTAAAACCCTGTATTTTACTCTCTTCCTCGCATAAAGACATTGTATGGCTTCAGAAGGACTTGAAATGTAACACAACTTGTTGTGACTGCACTTATATTGTTTCTGTGTGTGTTCATGGTCATTACACAGAATTTTGTGAGATCAGGTTGGTTGGTAAGTGATTTGAGTGTTTTGAGCACAAAATGCAGTAGATAAGGTGTTCTGGGAGTTTTAAAACACTACCAGATTTTTGTTTGATGTTCAGGCGGTTTTGGCACATTACTACGCAGTTGCTAGGGTGTTTTAGCACACTACTTTGTGTTTCATTGTTCTTGGTGGTTTTAGGCTACGTCTACACTAATCCGGATAAATTTGAAAACAGCGGTTTGGTCTAAAAAACGCTCCATGTCCACACTATCATTTTCAATCATTTCTGAAGAGTTTATTATCCACACTGATGACCGAATGACGGAAAACACTTACGTTCCTGTTCTGCGCATGGCTGAAACATAAGACGATTCGATCTGCGTCATTCCCGTCTGCCGTTTATTTACTTTCCGGCTCTTTGAAACGTTGCAGCAAAATGTCGAGGTAAAGCACAGAGTTTTTTAAAATTGACTAACAATGAGCTGGAGCATGTTAAACTGATATCAATCTTTAATAGGGCTGTCAAAATTTAGAGCAAACAAAACAACAGCTGTACAATGCCATCCGCATCTTAGTTGAATTGGTTACATGACTGCATCATATGACTAAAATGCGTCATCGCTTTCGAAAGCCTCCGTTTTCACAGTTCACACTACGACGCACTTTCAACTTTAGCCACTTTGGAGAGCGTTTTGAAAAAGCTTCATTTTCCTTGACCAAAAACACAGTCTCAGTGTGGACGGAAGGCCAAAACGGAGAGAAAAAGATGAGTTTTCATACGAAAACGTATTAGTGTGGACATGGCCTTTGTACACTGTAGCTGTTAGGATGATTTGATTATTTTAGCACATTAAGACAGAAAACATGCATCTAATTTCAGAAAGTAATAAAGGAGCCCCTTCCCTTAACAAGATGTGATATTTTTATTACTATTATTAGAGATAGAAATCTGAGATAGACCAACATATAAATTAACTTCTGTTTTATGGACTCAGGACCTTCTCCTGGGGGTGACAGAATGTGTCTGTCATTCATTTTCTAGGTCTTTCTTTCCGGAGAGAAGTACAAAGACCCAACAGAGGGCTCAAAGTGTTGGAAACGGATAAACTGTGAAAAAAGGAGGGGGTTCCGTGGTTCCTCTTGCCTTCCTTTCTCCCCAGTCAGCCGCTAAAATGATTATTATCATTAAGGGCTTGTCTACATTTCCCACGGGGAAAGGGGTTTATTTTAACACATTTTAACACAAACAATATTTATGTAATATTTCTCTAGAGTGGCTGATGACTGGGCCACTGCCAGAAACTAGAGAGCAATGAAGAAATAACAAAAAAACAAAATACAATTTCTTTTCTTTTTTGGCAGTTGAATTTTTACAGAAAGGAAACATCTGGTGGGGGAAAAGTTTGACTAAAAGCAAACGATATTGAAGGAACATTTTGCAGTTGTTACTTCATGACATTCGGGTGGGAGAGTGTGATTTCACCAAAGTACAAGATGTTCCTGGATCATTATTCTAATCAACCAATCAGAATTGAGGGATAACTTTTCTGGAAATATCTGTTTTAGGGTTATAATCATAGTTAGGTGCTTCTACACCCTTGTTAATCAGCTATCATTTCCCACTGATTTTAGGCATACATTTTGGGTAGGGGTAGGTTTAAGGGTAAGGATTGGGATAAGTTTATATTTTTGGACAACAAAAGATGATGATCCAGGATCATGTCTTACTTGGCAAAATCATGGAGCTATAGTGACAATACAGCAATTATTGCTTTAAAATAATGATTAATATAAAATAAAAATGATGAACATTAACTACTTTTTTTTTTTTTTTTTTTTTTTTGAAAAACGTAAATTCTATCCTTCTGCCAGGGGATAGTCTCTGTCTGATTGTAATCAAGGAGACGGGGACGTGCGGATCCATCTGCTCCAACTCCAACAGGATTCTTGGACTGGATTTCGCTCTGGAGCGCAGTGTGCGGCCCACACACTCAAAAGAGCCACCGTCATGATAGGGAGCACAAAGGATAGAGGGATAGTCTTTGATATGGCCTGTGCAGAAACCCTGGAGATGCCTACTGAACACACCAACATTAGCAGTGGGTCCTCCAAACTGGACACTAGCCTCCTATGTCCTTGGGTAGCCCAGGTGTCTTCATTTGCAACATCCACAATGCTCGGGAACAAGGAGACATCCAAGGTGGCTGAAGGCTATGGCTAGATTTCCGTGAAAGCTGGAGGCTCTGTTGTGATGGCCATCTTCTGCTGCGACTCTGGGTTGGCGGCCAACTTGGGCTGTGGCTCTGGAGTGGTGGCCATCTTGGGCTGGGTCCGTGGCTCTGGAATGGCAGCCATCTTGTGCAGTGACTGTGGTTCTGACTTGGCAGCCATCTTGTGTCAAGACTCTGGATGATCAGACTCATTATTAGCTTGACTTGGCTGGTGCAGGTCTGCAAAAACGGGACGCGAATCATGGAAGTCTATGAAAAGTTTACTTAACTTATGGCAGTCCATTACCATGACGAAAGCCGCTTTGCAATCCTCCTCTGCAAAACCCACCGAAAATAATGAGCCATCAGTCAACAGAGCATAGTCCAAAAATTGGGCCAAAGATGAACGCGGACCCTCGCGTCTGAGCTGAGACAGCAAGGGTTGATTGATGCCATTGCAGAAAAATCTCTATTAGGATAATATCTGGGATATTAAAATGTCCTGAATATGACTCTCCAATGATCGCAAACCCTGCTTGAGAGTAAAAAGCATAACAGTCGTGTCCATACCTAACCAGTGTCCGCTAGAAAAGCTGCTGGATTCTTGTTTGGCTGAGTATTCTGTAATGAGGGAGACGGGGATGTGCGGATCCAACTGCAAGCTTTTATTCAAAGGCGTGGTCAAAATAGCAGGGTCAAACTCAATGGCAAACAGGTATGCCAGAGGCAGAGCTCAAGGAAAGTCCAGTAGGCTAACGGGTCGATCGATCTTCAAGAAGAGTCCAGAGGGCAAAAACCAGAACAACAATCCAAAGACAAGGCAGAGTCGGTACACAGGAGAAACAAACGGAAAACAAGACTCGTAAAGGAAACACAGTGAAAACGCTTTGTAAAGAAGTACACAAACTGCTTTTTAAAGTGGAGACAAGAGGGTTAACGAGGGGGTGGAGCTGAACAAATGTCATGGGAACTAACAAGTGGGCAGAGACTGAACAGGGGAACACTGAAACAGTGGGGAACACACTTCAAAATAAGAGTCCTTAGAGTATGATGCAGAAACACAGACGGGGTAACACACGGGATAACCCCTGTCCATGGTGGAGTGCGCTCTGGTGGAGCTCGTGGGCACTAACCATAGCATTAACCATAGCAGATTTAAGTTAACAACACTGGGGGTTCGTCCGGGATTTTCCCAAAAAACATGAGACTAAAAATCATCCTTTACCACAGGTAAGTCAGTTTTAATGTTTCCTGTGGTGGTAAGGTTGATTGTTTTAGACTGAGAGCTTATATCCCTGAAGTTTTAAGGAAGATTTTTCTTCAAGACTTCAGTTTAAATGCATAGCGTTCTGACAAATATTTTTGAGTAGTCAGAAATTAACATGGAAATGAACTTTTTCTGGTGCACATTTAATCATTTCATATCCACATTTTTCAAAGCCAGAGTATCAAATGCACCATATCTACTGATTACTTACCTTTTTGTTTATTGTTTTATATCCTTTTTTATCTAATTTACAGTCTCCCAGTTGTGTGTGCAAGGCACTGGCTCATTATTTTGCAAGGGCAGTGGTGTTTGTGCTGCCACTTATTGGTAAGCTGGAAAATGACATGCTCACATTGGCACATCTGGAAGACACATGCTGAAGAGACAGATGTGAGAAGGTCAGAAGTCATTTGGAATCTTTAATTAAGATAAAAAGACAAGGAGCAACAAAAAAGCAACAGAATATATTTATGTATGTATATATGTTTCTGTTTTTATGGATAATAAAAACATCAATTTAGTAGGATTGTAAAGGAGAATTTACTTGAGTTTTGAGAATGTTTTTTTTCTCTTTTTATTAAAAACTCTGCATGTCATGCAAATAAAATACTTCCCATGTCAAGTGATTCTCTTTTGCTCTTTCCAAGTTGCCCTTTAGGTTATATGAAGGCCGTGCTTGGACTTGTCCCTCCCTCGTCTCCTGCATTCTCTTCTTTCAGAGCGGGGTCATGAGTCAGGAGTCACGACCTGCCCTGAGGGTGATATGACCCTTCCATCCCCCTTACCACATAAAAGAGCCCCTCCATGCCTTGGTTTTTATTTTGTACACACCTGAATCCCTTACCTTTGGCTGGATCACCTGACAACCTGCTGATAGAGCCGCCTGCTCCTTCTGTCTCTCTCCTCTTCTCTCTCATTCTCTCTCTCTGATTAGTATTGTACTTGAAATCAATCATACAGAAGAGATGCTTACAGTTAAATTACAAATGGTACATTCAAAGGCAAGCATTACTCTTACCTACATGAACAAAACTCTAACCTTAAGTATTAAACTTAAAAAATCCCATTGATTTACACAGAAGCCATATGACCAAAAAAATACTAATTTGACTCAGGTCAGATGGTCACTATAGCAACAGAAAATAAAACATAACCCACTACATAACAACAGTCTTATGGAGATTTTTACATTAGCAAACATTTCTCACAAAAACCTACTTACACTTTCTGTGTGATGTCATAATATGTTCAGAATAAACCCTACCCACGTTTTTAACTCATGCCGTTAACATACAGGTCTTTAAATTTGCCAATGTTAGCAATGCTTCAGTGATTTTTAAAGCTTTCGTTTTGGCAAGACCAGAGTGTTCCAGGTTTTTTCACTTCACAATTCTTTGACTTGTGTGAGAAATATTAATGATATTTTTCCACTTCAGCACAGTGAAGGGGTTATTAGCAGGACCAACATAATTTTTTTTGGGGAACAGTCTGTGTGTTTCAATGTTCCGCAACAATATCCTGGTTGAATAGTTTAATTAGATTGTTCATTTATAATTAGAATTAAATAAAAAATTTTATTCATACATTTCAGCACCTAATGTAGTTAGAACTGCAAAGCATATTTAAATATGTAAGTTCTATACTGACGAAACTCCCTCTCTGACATTAATCCTAGCTGATTTAACAACTCTGGGGGCTCGTCCGGGATATTTCCAAAACACATGGGACTGAAAATAATCCTTTATCACAAGTAGGTAATTTTTAATAATTGGTAGGGTTGATTGTTTTAGATTGAGTGCTCACAATATATCCTTGAAGATGCAAGGAAGATTATTCTGCAATGGTCTTGTTTAAATGACAACTATTTTTAAGTAGTCAGAAATTAACGAGGAATGATGCACCTTTATCATTTAATATTTTCTGTGGCAAGTTGGATTAATTTTTAAATGACTGTCACAATGTATTGTGAGAGTACCTTATGGACAAAAATAAACTTTGGCCATTTTTTTTATTATGCTATGATACTCTCTAGTTCCTGGAATGGGGCTTGAATCAAAATAATGAAACAACCTTCTCCTCTTTGGAATCCTGTTTTTAATTCTTTATCCTATTTTCCATTTCCTCTCTTTTCCTTCCCTTTGATCTCAGCAGCAGATCACTGAACTTTTTGCTGTTTTGGAATGATCTTGTGTATATCACTTTACTTTTAAAGCTTGGACAGTTTGAGTATATGGGTATTCTGAAAAATCTATCAGTCTGAAACTCAATCCATCTCTCTTTGTCAGAGTGTAATAGCCTGTAGCCCTGTTCTCTGTTTTTATTCTTTTCTGTCCTTGTCTTCTTCCTATGTGCTTCCTGTTTTGAGTTATGCTGAGGGGTCTCAACACGGGCCCCTGCTCTGGACCCCACCAATGCTAAAGTACATCTCCTGTTTACTGCCCTTGAGGGATACCTGCCATTCCACCTATGCTATTGTGCTCACTATAGCAATACAAAAAAATTCCACGGAGAGCAAGCCTTGACCCCTGCCCTTGCCTGCCCTTTGACTCCCACTGCACCTGGAGAATCAAACTACTTGCTATGAATCTGAGAAAAGGATGTCTGCAGAAATAAATAAAAAGCAAAAATTTATGAAAGTTACTTACATTTAATAAATGAATTATCTTTATAATTTAAGAGCTGTTTCAAATTGTTTACTTTTTCAATTAATTTCATGTCTCTCTCTGACGTAAAACTAAGCTAAAACTTAAAACAATAGATGTGTTAAAGATGAAAAAGGGTGTAAGCATAAAAACAATGTGTAATACAGCTTTAATTTTTTTAAATAAATAAAATAAAAGACTAATTACTTTGACCCCAAATACTAATTAATTTAATTTTTTTTTTTTTTAATTTCCACTATCCTACAGTAGGTTTTGCCTATTTGTCAGTAATAATTTTGTACTCATTGAAAACCCAGTAAGTGTCATGATGGATCCGCACGTCCCCGTCTCCCTCATTACAATAAGATTTAATATGCTCACGTTTTAATATCTAGCCTACAATTTAGTTTTAATTTTTACATAAATATAAATGCTACACTGAATAATAATGGATAATTTTCACATTTAACCCTCCAAAGGTTTATTTGAAACCTTAAAAGTAGACACTTTACTGTACTTACATTTAATGTGCTTTCTGTGGACATAAAAATCACTTTTGTAAATTTCTTTTGATGAGGACATCTTAGCGCCTTTGACCCATGTACAAACACAACATTAACATTATTACTTAATGTTATACTTGTACATCTTCTAAAAAACTTGTGCAAATCTCTATAAATGATAAACTGTGGGCTGAAGTTTTGCTGCCGAGCCCAATCCTTCAAATACAGTCACTTTGTAAAGCTCCAATACATTTCAACAAGTCCTCAAATTTTTATTATTAGACTAAAATGCTCCATTGTAACATTCTTTCATTAGGACCTGTAGAGCTGTAGGTGCTACACAGCCAGGAACGGCACACGATTTAGAACATTTTCCTACTTGCAACTCTTATGGCTATTTCTTTTGCTGTGTAAGAATATTAATATCCAATCTATCCGACTTCCTCCTCTTTGATATGTTAATGCATTCATCTGTCCAACAGATGAGCAAGCTCATTTTTAGAAAATACTCTTTTTGGACTATATAAGAACGTTCAAGTTTTTCTAGTACATCAAACACTTATTTCAAAAGATGAAGGAAAATATCTCATGATATGACCTCTTTTAAATTTTATTGCCATCGACAGAGGGGCAGCAATAAACCTATGACCTCATGCAAAGAGTACAGACACACATAACATAATTGTCTGACTGCTCTGACTCTACTGTATTCAGTTTCTAAAGCTCTTCAGTTTTGAAGACTCTTTATGTGCAGTGATATCCATCTCCTTAATCTATCTCTCTTACTCTTGCTGACATTTTTAGCCTGAGGGGAGTGTGTTACCCAACTGCTACTTTTACCAGTAAAAGTGATCCGTCTGTTGATGGAGGTGAAGTAAGGGTAGTTCAAACACAGATATAGTCTGGTGTGTCTGCAGTCATAAGAGGCCCAACACAGATGACGGTTTTGTACGCTTTTCTAGTAGCACTTTGAGGCTGCCTCTCTATTGTGTGGAGTTAAAGTTGTACAGACCAACTGTCAGAGCGTCAAAGTAATCCAGACGTATTTTCCCCTGTTGCTCTCTTTGCACTGAAATTGTGCCAGTTCTTTGGAATGCCATTATGTTCCCTGAAGGCAAAGCCAAGACTCTGTCCTGGCACAAACACAAACACACAGACACACACACACACACAAAAAGTCATTCTCTCCCTCTCTTTTTGGCTCAGACCAGGACCGGTGGCGCCACATAGCAGCATTGCCGATGTGGCATAAGCACAGAGTCAGATACAGAAAATGACTTCGAGCTCACTTCGAAATCAGGAGCACCTGAAAAAGAAACCAACAGTAGAAGGAAAAGACTAAGGTACGTGTTTGATGTAGATTGGCCTTATAATTTCACCCGGTCTTGTCTAACAGCTTTGTCACCCTCTGCCCTGTCCAACATGAAGTGCTGTTTGTTAACTTGGCTCAGTTTATCCGAGGGCTGTTACACCATACAGCTCTGCGGGCCTGCGGGGAGGCCTGGCTGTCCGTCTGCGGCCTTGGCATTTTCCATCTGCCCCTTTACTAGCCCCCTGCGATCAGACTGTATGCCCTCACCACGAACTTTCCCTCTCCAGACCATCTGCACACTGTTCCTTTAGTGCTATTAAATGGAAGATAAAATGGAAAACAGGACTGATGTGCTATGTAGACATACGCCAAGTGGAAAAAGCAGATCAATCAGGAATCACTGCGGTATTGATGTTGGAACATGACTATGTAAACATTTGACTGCCCACATTGATATATCAACTTCTGTTTGGTATTCAGCAACTTGGCCCATCATAATGAACAACAGTGTGAAGTATACTGATCGGCAGAAGTTAGCCAATCAGGGTAACACTTTATTTTTTACAGTTACACCTATTAGTTGCTTACTAGAATGCATATTACAAGAATATTAGCCATTTAAAAGTGCTAAATAAGCACATATGAATGCCTTATTTTAAATAATCTTATTCTACATCCCTAATCCTACCCAATACCTAAACTTAACAACTACCTTACTAACTATTAATAAGTAGCAAATTAAGGGTGTACTCACACTAGGCATGGTTACCATGAACCGGGCCGGAGTACGATTGCCCACCCTCCCCACTCCCCCTCTCGCCTGCACTCACATAGGGTTTTAACATTTGTGCCGGAGCACGCTTACATCATTATGGCGCTCTCGCTGAACACGATGGAGTTCATCGCTCTGTTTTTTGTGGATATTAATTTTGAGTGCTCCAGCATGGTTAGCGTGCACGCTATATGCGAACCGCACCTGAGTCCAATTGAACCGTGCTTTGGCACGCATCTTCCAAGCAGCCCAGGGACGGCTAAACAAACCGCGCCCGGGCACGGCTCGGAGCACTCACACTAGTCAAACGAACTGCGCTTTGGTGGTCAAACGTAGTCGGGCACGGTTCAAACTGTCTAGTGTGAGTAAACCTTAAGAGTTTATTGAGTGATTCATTATGTTCTTCCCTCAACTTAAACTTGATACATATCTCTCCCGTCTCAGTGCATGCACTTAATCGGTCTAGAGTGCGGCGCCACTATGTTAGCGTTTAGCTTAGCTCCATTCATTCCTTAGGATCCAAGCAGGGAGGATTTTAGAAGCCACCAAACACTTCCATGTTTTCCCTGTTTAAAGACAGTTACATGACTAGTTACACGAGTAAGTATGGTGACACAAAATAAAAAAAAATTCTAAATGATAACTAAAAGATAGCTATAATGTATGGCAGAAGAGCACTTCACAGCACTTTGACCTCAGCGCAGCAATATCATCACTTCCGCCATACTTTATAGTTATCTTTTGTATCCGCTTAAAACATCGGCATGCATTATTTTGTGTCACCATACTTACTCGTGTAACTAGTCATGTAACCGTCTTTAAAATTTATTTTCTAAATTTATCCCTGTTTGGATCCTCAAGGAATGAATGGAGCTAAGCTAAACGCTAACATAGTGGTGCGCTAGAGCGATTAAGTGCATGCACTGAGACGGCTGGGAGAGATATGTATCAACTTTTGAGCAACTGAGCATCATGACACAATAAAAATAGCACATAGTTTTAATAAAGAGAATAGTAAAACTTTAGTATAGGGACCAGTTCTCACTATTAACTAGTTGCTTATTAGCATGTATGTTATTCACATTTTGGCTGTTTATTAGTGCGTATAAAGCACATATTCCGCATGACCATATTCCCTAAACTTAACAACTACAGTACCTTACTAACTATTAATAAACAGGCAAATAGGAGTTTATTGAGGCAAAATTCGTTGTTAAAAGTGACATCTGGTTGTTAAAATAAACCGTTTAAAAATAATATAAGGTAATGATTATTGAAAATAATCCTTTTCAGAGTAGCTTTGTACATATTTCCACAATACACACAAATGACATTTGAAGATATTTAGGTCAAACACTGTGCAATGCCCCTTCAAGGGATTAAATTTAAATATATCCAAAAGTGGGTAAATGCGATTTCAAGACTCCCAAAACAGCATCAGTTATATGGACTACTTTCCTTTCCTTTCTGTCCGCTTGACAGCTCCATTTGGTTTCATTGTACCGAAATGTATTTTTGCTGAAGTTCTTTTATTGAGTTTCATGGAAGAAAGTAAGTCACATGGGTTCAGAATGAAATGAGGGTGTATAAACGATGACAGAACTTTCATTTATCACTGTAGAGCTAAGGGTCAGCGAGAGGGTGGAAAAATGGTTGTGTAGAATTAAATTATGGGGCTATTTGGTGCAAGAACCCTTGACACACAGTGTTAGTGGACTTCAGGGGAAAAATAATATTTTTTATTCAAGAGGCACACTTAGGACTAACCTGGCAAGACAACTATTGGAAAAGGAGACAAAGTGAATCTATTCCTCTTGCAATCCTTTTATATTAAGACAATAAGGCGCCAGGAGGTCTGGACACTTGAGACATGTCAGGATAAAAGGGCAGAGATCTTACAATTGCAGTTATTATGGGTCTATTGCATAGTCCCGTTTATCTATTGTTTCCTCTGCATGTGAAGACCTCAGATTTCTTACCTGTGCTGAGACCGAGCAGCTCAGGTGATGGTAAAGACATGGTCGGTAGAATTGTTTTTAGGGTAGACGTGGGTTTAGATGTGGACTGTGTTGGTGTAGAACTTGATGTAAGGTGTTTTGGGGGGGGTTGGGTCTGGAGCAGAGGTGGGCGGCAGTGGCAGACAGACAGCTGGGGAGCAGGAGTGCCAAGCAGAGATCAGAGAGCTCATCTTACAGTCACTGAACTGGCAATACCCAACAGCACTTTCTTTCTCTCTCACACACTTATGTGTGTACTGTATATAAACACACAAAACCACACAATGTTACGCTCTAAACCCCCTTCAGGCTCACTAACAGTTTCACTCACCAATGGACTCCAGGATACTGTAACTATAAGTTTATGAGCTTTCCAAGTTCCAAAAACCTCAGTGTTGTGCTGTATTTAATTTTTGACAAGACTAAAGTATAGTTTGCTCAATGGATTGTACTGTTGTATAAAAACTCTACACTATTTGTTAACTTGACAAACATCTTTCCAAAAAAAACGTTTAACACACAAAAACTCCATACACTTTTTAAAGTTGTGAAATTGACAATTTCTTTTTTTCTAGTAAATGTACAGTAATCATGTTTTTGTGTGTGTGGTTATTATGATGAACCATAGTAACCATGTTACATTTTAGTAAGCCTATTCCTCAGCCTACACTGTAATTGTCATCCATATAAATTTAAATATGGCGACCACCCTGACTAAGGTCTATTGGTGTAAATAATTGATAAATTTGTGTCCCTTAAGGTAAACGTATAATAATAGTATACAATATACAGTATAAATGTACAATACATACTGTTTGACAGGAATTAAATCAAGGCTGTGATGGATACAAGTACAGTGCAGTGTTCAGTGTATAGTGCTATTGTTTGCCATATGTTCAGCTGATGAAACACCTTTCCAAAACACTTTTAGCAGACAGAAACTTAATAAAACTGTTTTAAAATTTGAGATTTTTTTGAGAGTTTACAAAAGATTGTAAACATTTTATATCTATTCTTCACAGTTGGGTCCCATAAAGTAAATAAACAGATAGAACCACTATTTTGGTGTTTTGGCACGATTGAGGTGTTTTGTTGTTGAACGTATTAATGAACATAGCAGTAGTCATTTACAATTGAAGTGTGTTCAGTGATACTGTTGTTAAAGCATGATAGTCCTGAAACGTTTTTCCAAAGACATTTAACAGGCATTAAAATTGTAAAACACCTTGACCGTACAACTTAAACCTGCCTAAAGCGGTTTCTTTCCGGCCTTTAAACTGGCTTCCAGTGGTTAGGTTGTGCTAGTTTTAGAAGGTTTTGGGCCAGATGGTTAAGACGTGAAAACAAGTTGGCTGGGATACCAGGTAAACTTGCTAAGACAAGCAACCCACCTTAAGATCCTTTCCTACAGGACCAAAACAATCTCACGACCACTTGGTTCGTATTTTACGAGTTTTTTTTAATATTTGTGTTATTTTATACAAATTTGTACCACCTCACTCGAATTTGTCTAAACCCCAGTGATGGGTTGGATTGGAAACAGGGTTAGGTCTAGGTCATTCGTACAAATTTATTCGAATTGGCAACATGTAAAATATGCACGATTTAGCAAAAATGAGTGAGGTTTTTACAAATTTGTATGAATTACCCACCATGTAAAATATGTACGAATTACCATGAGATCGGGCTCTTGTGTTCAATAACAGCTAGATGCAACCTATTTAAAACGAATTGAACGAACTAACTTATCTAATCGAACATCACACTATATCGTATGCTATAGAAAAGGGAGCTTATTTGACATTAGCAATGCTGCTCTACAAACAAGCCAGTCAATGTTTTTTTTCCCTTCGTTTTGTGTTGAATAGAGCCGATTGCGTGGGCATGTAAATATGTCACCACAAATTCATAAACAGCTGGGTTGATTATGGACCCAATAACTGTTTATTGGTGAACAGCACATAACACATATATTACAGTGCATTCATATTCTATTATACATTCTGAAACAGTGACATCATCCCATAAAATGACTTTGATTTGGCCGGTGTGCAGCGTTGTGCTGGATTGTTTTGTTGCCATGTAAGAATGTACCTTAGAAACTGTTGTCGTCAGGGAAGGGATGGAATAAGGTGACATCAGCAAGCATCATTACGATGAGGACAAGAGACAAAGATTCTTTTCAGCCGGGTTGAACGAGGCCTGACCTCGGGTCCAGCGCTCAAATTCAAGATGACACTCACTCTGTAAGGCCTTAAACTTTTGAGCTAATGAGAAACAAGAACATTGAAACTAAATGAGATAAATGAAGAGAGAGAGAGAGAAACAGGGAGAAGGACAAAGACAGAAAGAGAGGGAGACAGGGGGAATGGTCTTTGTTAATCCCTGCACATCTGGCTTCTATTAGGATGTGGGGGCCGCTAAAATAATGTTTTTCACCCTGCAAGCTTTTCTGTGCTATAAATTACCCACCAGCCACTGTGCCTTCTCTCACTCTCTCTCTCTCTCCCACCCATTTTTTCTCTCTCTCTGTCCATCATTTTCCTTTTTAAGACACAAAGCCCCTCCCACTCTCTCTTGTCTCCTTCTTTCCTCATGTCTTCTTCCTTTCTGCTTTCCCCATTCTCTCTTCCCCCTTCAGCCCTTTCATTCCATAGGGCAATATGTTTCTCTCCCTCTCGTCATATACTCATCATTCCTCCTCATCCGTCGTTTCTCTGAGGGGATCCTTCGACACTAAATTTCTCATTGTGTCCAACATTATTTTGTTACATTCTGCTTCCCATGCTAAAACAGAATCAATTATGTGTTTTTAGAACATGCTACTTTGTTTTCAAGCTAGAGTAGTACATTTTCTAATTAGTTTATTTAATTATAAAGGAAAATTGTACATTTGATTTGGTTGAATTGTTGGACACTGCTCATATGCTCATATTTCTGAAGCCATTTTTTGGCTATTCAGTGATACTATACTAAATAAATTCAAACCATGTTATTGCAATTAAGTTTTGCATATGGTACCATAAATATACAATCTACCATTTTTGAACATGTACTATGGTATGATCACTATTTATGAAGTACAACAAATGTTATATGAATATGGTAATAATATAGTCCAAGGTATACAGTAAAGTACCCATTATATAAAAAGCAAAATTGAAAAAAAATATCCTTTTTTGACCTGGAAATCTTCGTTGGTTCATTTCTTGTATAGTACATCAAGGTCAGACATGAGTAAAAGCATTAATGCACTCAACAGCTTTCTTACATGCTGTTTTCTCACCATTGTCGTCTTTGTTGTGTTCATTATGGATAGGAAACAGCAGAACATATATTTAGATATTCTTCTAAATGCCATTCCAATCAGTTTTAAGAATTCTCTTTTACCCCTACGCCAAGACAGAAGAAGAACTTCATTATTTGATATATCTGGCCCTTTATGCAGCAAGAATACTTTGGAAGAATGATTTTAGAGCCAATTTAGCTGGTCAATACAGCAACTTGGAACATACCTGGAACATTAACAGGCCAGAAGTTCAGTCTCCAGTTCCTGTGGCCCTTGAAACTCTTTCTGTGTTTGAAAGACTGCTGCTCATTCATTTTTGGTACCAAGAAAGCAGACATTTATATGAAGAGTGAGAGAGAGAAGAATATCGAAGACAGAAAGAAGGAAAGAGTTGTCTGTGATCTGTCATTTTTGGTTGAGGCCTGGCGGCAGGGCCAGTGCGGGGCCAGTGCAGGGTGTCTGCAGAGGGGCCGTGGGGTTAAAGGGTGGAGGGTCAGTACCTCTTCACCAGAAACTCCAATTAGCTAAATTGGAGCTGACAAGGAAAAGCAGATGAAAGGAGCAAAAGATTGGCTAATGAGCGGAGCTGAGCGCTAAGTATGAGTATGCTAGTTCAGATTGGACCCCATTAGACACCTGTTTACCCAGGCTGCACTGGGCCGCAGCTGAGTCTGACAGCAGTGTGAACGTGCTGCTCGGTGACGGCCGCTTTTCCACCGCCATCAACCAAATGCCCTCAAGACTCATTTATCCTGCTTCCATACTGACAAGCTAATCAGAGAGATCAAATCAGCACAATGTTGAACATACAGCTCAAGGCAGCGGCCTCAGGGAACAACTATTATAGCCATTAGCATAGCTTTACCTCACTGGCTAAATCTAGCATCAAACCGAGGCACGCTAGCTTCCAGACTAGCATCAGGCATTAGCGTGATTAGTATCGACGTAAGAGAAATGAAGTTAGCGGGTGTGTGCGTACGTCCACCATTTGCAGACAAAGACCCGTTTTGTACTCTGCTTGTATGAATGAGGCTGCTGTAGAATCGAGACTTGCGTTATGTCAGAGCAACACATTACCTCATCTGTTTCAAAACGGCCCCTTACATGCTGTTATGATGAAGTTCGACAACTAATTCAAGTGTGTTTGTGAGCAAATGTCCTCTTCAGCATGGCTTTAGGCGGAGGAGCCATGCCCATTAAAGCGAGGGGCACGTGCCAGTTCAGAACCACAGACTTTTCACAAAAAATAATCTGTCTGTGTGTTTGATAATTGAATTCACAGTTAATCAAAACTGAAAACAAGAGGAGATACTATCTATATTTCTGAGTTATATTTGCCCAACCACAAGTCATCACAGGCTGCCAAGTTCAGATGAATGTATATGATATATAGATCATCAGTCTGGAATAGTCACGTTTTTGAAAGTCTCACAAAGGCTGCGTTTTATTTGATTTATTTGATTATTTGATCAAAACTACAGAAAACATAAAGAAACATTGTAAATGTAATTTACTCCTGTGACTCCAGCTGAATTTTAAGCATCATTTCTCCAGTCTTTAGTGTCACATGACCATCAGAAATGACATAAAATTACATTTAGTCATTTAGCAGACGCTTTTATCCAAAGCGAGTTACAAGTGAGGACAATGGATCAATCAAAATCAACAATAGAGCAATAATATGCAAGTGCCATAACAAGTCTCATGTATCTTAGTTAAGAACATGTTTTTTATGTGTAATAAATAAAATAATTTAAAAAAACAGATATATAGAATAAAAAAAAATTATAGAGCAAGCTAGTTTTAGAGGACTTTATGCTTTTGTTAATTGTATAATAAAAAGAAATGGAATAGCATAGAAAAATAATATTTTTTCAAGAAATCATTGTAAAACGCTGATTTGGAGCTTAATTATACATGTTTTATTGCATTTATCATATATTAATATACTCTTAAATATTTATACTTATAATTATATATATATACTATATATATATATATATTATTTATTAATTTATCGTGGGTACTGTGATATTTTTTTTTCTTACTTTTTGTCACATTATAAATGACTTTATTGTCAGTTTTGTTTAATTTAATGCATTATTGAATTAAATTATAGTTGCTATAATTATTATTATATTAATATACAAAGTTTTAAATGGTAGGGTATTTTGCAGCAAAACTGTTTTCAAAATTTAGAATAATAAGTAATTGTGATCTTGTTTGGAATCCAGGTCCCCTTGTATGTTAACACTTTACATGCACACTTTAAGGGGAACTAAACTAAACTAAAACAAAAAAAAAGGTTATAAACTTCTGTTCAAAACATGGCTCCCAAGTGAAGCAGCCTATCTTTGACATGCTGTGTTGAAGAAGCCCGCAGCCCACCACGGGCGTCCACTGAGTTCCTGGGAATGGTGCCATGCTCTCAGTTGTGTCCTCTGCCTCAAATCTCCACCCCTCCATTACACCATCTCATAATTACCTTGAGGATTTCTCTTCTTCAGTCCAACTTCTCCCTCTTTGCCCGGCTGCCAGCTCCTCAGATGTCGGTGGAGAAGCATGTCATTAGCTCAGTAGCGTGGATGGGCCTGAGGAGAGAGTGTCTACGGCCTGTCGCCTGTCTGCCCGCACCACTCTGGAGACGCTTCTTTATTCGCTCTGTTTTTATTTTGGCTGGGGAGCAACCAATGTCTTCTATAAGCACATTTTCATTCAGTTTTTTTGCATGGGCAGATTTTAAAGTATTCTTCATTGAGTCTTCCCTTCCCTCTCTCTTCTTCTTTGTCTTGGTCTTTCTCTCACGTTTGGGATGTAATGTGACTCTCTTTCATGTCTGTGCTGTGTGTACCCCTCTGTGTCTTTATCTATTAACTATTGAGCTATCAAATTCACCGTTCCCCGAGGGAAGACTCCTGCGGTTAATCTCAGTCGTCGTCACTCTTGGGCTCAGGTAGAATGATGAGATGATGGTTTCGCAGGAGATGATATATGGATCTGTAATCCAGTGTTGAGGAAGCAATTCTGAAACTGTAGCTTGCCAAGTTACCCATAATTACCCACCTTTACCCACAAAGCAGTTAAATGACAATCAGGTTGCCCTTCCCAAAAAAGTATTCAGCCACACCGCAAGCTGCTAAAAAACATAGCTAATAAAAAGTAGCATGACCCCAGTAAATTACTTCTGTGCCCCAGCAAAATATTCATGATTTGTAAATAAATCACTCTTTTGATTTAATCAGTCTTACGATTTTGCAAATTCAAAGTTTTCAAATTCAATTTGATTTATTCAGACAGTTCATCTGCAGCCGCTGCTCACACAAAAACGGTAATGAGAAATGCAGAAGGTTAGCATAATTTTACCAAGTACAACATGTTGTACACATCCTGGATCAACATCCTTGTCATCAACATCCTGATCAACAACGTTCCAATCAACCAATCAGAAAAGGGAATATTTTTTCAGGAAATATCTGCTTTAGGCTTACGATCAAGGTGCTTCTACTTCCTTCATAATCAGCTATGATTTCACAATGTTTTTAGGAATACATTATGGGTAGTGTTAGGTTTATGAGTAGAGATTGGGATAAGTCTATATTTTTGGACAGTAATGTTGATCATGGATCAACACACATCGTCACATTTTGACGCTTGGGCAAGACCCTTTTACGCCACTTTTTGATGTGAAGGGTCCTCCATTGTTTTCGGTTGTTTGGCTTAACCTGTTAAACTCCAAAATTACATTCAAGTTGTGCGTTGAGTTTTTAACCCTTTGTGTGCACCAATAACCCCATATTTGGTACCATTTGAAAGCTTAGAAACTCTATTTTATGCAGATATGAATCACTTTGATATGTATTTTGCTGTAACAAAGTTATTTACACGTAAAGTACACTATGTACACCCCCCCTGCCTATTCAAATTGTGCCTTGAATTTTTAACCCTTTGCATGCACCAATAACCCCATATGTGGTGCCATTTGAAAGCTT
>JAUMHQ010000081.1:3582941-3616094 GCA_032361165.1 Enteromius paludinosus
CTCTGCATGTGGGTATGGGAAGCTTTTTAATTTGGTAGGCAAAATGCAGGCGGAATTCCCCAAAATAGCCGCAGAGTAAAAGAGGTTAATGTAATGGTTCGCATGCATATATAAATGTATTATACAATTTTTTACATTTATTGGAGCACCATACCCCACCACTACCCTAAACCCACCCACCTCTGAATACACAACACACACACAGGAAAATGCAGTCACAGGTATTTATTGCACATATCTAATATAATCTAATATCTAATCATAAACAAGCAGTATAAATACAATATAAATTATTTAACAACTCCAAAAAGCATTGCTGCATCTGAAATCACATACTTGCCTACTATTACAGTATGCAAAAATCTGTATGCCAGAAGAGTAGTTGGAAGTCATCATATTTGGTGAAAAGTACCAAATGACCTACTTACTTGTGCCTGAATACGTGTGCACTTTAATATTCCATGAGGACATGGGAGAGGATTAATAAATGGCAATAAAGCTACGCAACTGACGCTGGTAAGTCATGCGAGAGTATCAACACAGTATATCCAAATTATATAAATACTACCCATTTTCATGTACATTCAAATGTAATGCCTACATAGTGAGTATGCCCTGTTTAGTAAATCTGGCTCACAGTTTGTTCTTCTTCCCAGACGAAAAAAAAGTTGTTTAATGTAAAACAAAACATGTTACGGAATAGTTATTCCCAAACATTGAAAGTCAAGATCTCCATTAGACCATCTTATATACAAGTAATAGAGCACAAAACACATCCCTTCCTGTACGTTCATACTGCATTCCTCGTGAAGCGCAATATCAAAGGATTGCAGAAAATCTTGGATGAGTGAAACAGACAAGTTTCATCTGACTGGGAACTCTAAGTCCGTCATTTTTCTGTCATGATCAGTGGGATTACGGAGCGATGGGGAGGTGATTGCCCCATGTGGGGGTCTAAGATATCAAAGCCGGAAGGGTGTGGGGAGGCTGGGGGAAGAAGAGGGGAGAGGGGGGAGATGGCGGCCTTTGTTCCAGCTCCACCCCAGGATTCCATGAAAAGATCACCAAGCAGCCTGATTTGTCACGGCCATGGACTCTGCGCTCTGATTGGTTCCGCAGAGCGGGCAGATGTTCCGGCTGCAGCAGGGGGCTTGGAAGATTCCAACTCTACACTCTCACCCCACAGGCAGTCACATACACACAAGCTTAAGAACGAATGCATACTCACACACGCCACAGGACAGTCTCATACTCACAAACACAATCTCTCACTCCTCATGTACCCCTTCATCCAGCCTGGCATGGCTATTTCTGGAAAACTTCTGAGATGAGATGCAAAAAATAGAACCAGTTGAGTATTCATCAGATGTTTCGTACATTTTAGGAACACTAAGACTGTAAAATCAGAACATTACTCATTTAGATTTCTGTTTAGGTAATTAGGTAAACTGAGAAATGCAAATAACAGTGAATAAGAGTGCCACATAAAAGGAATAGTTTAAATTCTGTCATCATTTTCTCGCCCTCAAGCAGTTTCAAACATGCATGAATTTCTTTGTTCTGCCGAACACAAATGAAGATATTTTGAAAAAAGTTTGTAACCAGGCTGTTTTGGGTAACCATTGACTTCCTTCTTTTCCGAAGTCAATAGTGACCAAAACAGCCTGGTTACAAACTTTCTTCAAAATATCTCAGGTTTGGAACTACTTCAGGCTGAGTTAATGATGACAGAATTTTCATTTTTGGGTCAACTATTTCTTTAATAGGCATAATAGAGAGGATGGAGAAAGGAAGTGTGCGATCAAGACTCAAACACAGGATTCCCATGTAAGCACCAGAGCTCACTACATTAATGCGCATGCACTGGTTATCAATAATTGAAGGATAACATACAGTCTTTCAGTCATTGTTTTACAATAAGATGTTGTATCAATTATTACTCAAGAACTAGTATCAATTCAAATTCAGTTCAATTCAAATTTATTTGTATAGCACTTTTCATGATACATATCATTGCAAAGCAGCTTTACACCAAAGTAATGTTTTACAGTATATGTAGTAGTAGCTTGTACATATACATATGGCATAGACATATATCAACACTCAACAGGGTTTATTTTTTCTGACTACTAATTATCCTGGGCTTACATTATACATTATTACTTCACAAAGAAATAAAAATGCATTTTTTCAGACATTTAAAACTATTTGATATTTTATATGCATTTTATTTACATTTTTTAAATGTTTGTAATGTAAAAAAAGACACCACAGACATGAGACCTTCACACCTTTGCAGAAACCAGTTTCGCAATCATTTACAGTACAGTATTATGATTGTTATACACAAATATTTGACTAATGAATGCAGCATTGACCAATCAGAATCAAGTATTTCAATACGCCTTTTGATAATTTACACTTAAATCTGTTTTTGGTTCTTAAGCAGAACAATTTTGCCACTTTTGTCTATATTTAAAGCAAACTTTAGACAAGCGTGCCATCTGGGAACATCGAAAGAGTGTCTTTCTCCATCATTTAATGATAAATAGTTGGTTCTCTAGTAATTTTGTCCATGTGTGTTTATGAGAACCCTTATGTTGTGACTCAGATCAATTCCGATCGGCTCTAAAGGTTTTGGTCAGTTATTAGAAATTGCACTGAGCAGAACACAATTATTACCAAATAAGCCAAACATGAAATAAGAACGAGCTGTTTGCAGCGATCACCAATGTGCAGTTTAAGTTTCCAGTCAGATGAGAACATGTCAGGTCTTAATGAAGTCCAAGAGGTGTCTAATAGCTCACAGGACAGCTATTTATGCAACGCAGACAAACACAATTAATCGCCGAAGACTTCAAGTGGAAAAACTAAACAGATTTGACTACCCTACATGTATTTGCTGCCTCTGTGTTGTGTTTGTAAATCAGGCTGTTTATATTGTCTATTATTAAGTGCACTTTCCCCAGTTACAAAAAGCACACTCGTATGAGACAGGAACATTAAGCAGATGTCCGCGGACAGACACAGTGCAATTTGCAGGGAAAAAATCACAGCAGAGAGATATAGAGTCATTGAAGCCAGGGAAATCTATGTAATTGTGGTAGGTTTGATTAAAGCCTTAGGTCTCATGTGGAACATGGGGTCTCTGGCAGGGTAAGCGCAGATACCTTATCTCAGCAAACCGCTGCCGGTCACTATTTTAAAGAATTCCCACAATGCACTCTTCTTCTGGCAGTGTCTGAAGGAAAAAGAGAGCCACTTGAATTGTCTCACACACACGCGCGCACATATGCCACTGAAGTCATACGCTGTTGGCATCTGTACTATCCCACCCACCCAACCAACCACACTTCACTTAATGTTAGCGGCACACCCATCATACGCCCGCATGCAATGACTCAAAAAATACACTGAATAGAAACATTCGCAGTGCCAACACGACTTTATAAATGAGCGTCTGTGTAAGAACTATTGGATCATTTTATAGCATTTATGTTGTTTTCTAATTCAGAAACAAAGCAGATGTAGGATGCACTCATGGTGGCAAGTCATTTAATAATCAGAACCAGACAGCCTAGATATTGGATATAAATAACGATAATAAATTACAGCATATATATTGTGTTTGACTACTTGCATGTCAGTAATTTTTGTTCAAATTTTTAAACTGTAAAATAAAATGCATATGTAATGACATGGAAAAATATAACATTTTTTATATTAAAATATAATGAAATCCTTAGAATATATTCAGATTCATATCCCAATGCTTGGGATATGAATTGGTGGATGGATGTTTCATTTATTAATATAATTCAGCTTTTTAATATTTGAAAAACTTTTGTCCACAAAATTAAAATCATGTTGGTAACAACTTGCAGAAACATGTCAGGATCAGTACGTCCCTTAAAATATCAGTTGGTTTGACGTTTTTATGGGAAGGCAAGATTAGATGAGGTCATAAAATGTTATATATGGTGTGACTCCCCAAAAAGTTACAGATATTTATGAATCAATAATTAATAGCCTTGAAACATGTAAATATATATATATATATATATATATATATAGATAGTTACACCACTTTTAGAGTCATTAAATAAAACATTGCCAAATTTTCCTTTTCTTTATCATGGACGCTCTTATTGATCATATAAAATGTTTTACCATAATGTTATGGTTGAAAACATACACAGGTTTGCTTGTATGGCTATACGTTTCTTATGATTGTAACGAACAGTGTCATTTTGACAGCTCTTAAGCCTCAGGTCAAAGGTCAATAATTTCATGGAGCAATGAAGACTTGTCTTAACCATTTACAATCAAGCAGCAACACACACAAAGTCCATTTTTCAGAGTAGGTAGGGCATGGCGTGACTAACTTTGCAGATAAGGATATAAAAAGGAGAAAGAGAGCAAAAGAAGAAAGATGTTCTGGATGTGGTTATCGGGCCGGAGCTGGCATCCACGCAGTGCGTTTGAGAGATAACAAGCCCCAGAGAGCCCGTCCACCTCCTAATGGCACATGACCAGAGCTCCACCCAGGGTCGCCAGCAATTGAAGTCCGAGCCAGGAAGGCACATCTGGCCCTTATTTTATTGGTGTTCAATTTTGCATCGGTATGTGGAGAGGGCAACAAACAAAGCTCCAGTCCCACCCTGTTCCCATATTCCTGTCTGCCGCTACCAGCCCCCTACTTCCCCCCGGGCCTAAGATTCATTTTAACGCACATAGGCTCGGCGAACATTAGCGTGTATAGGTACAGATCTTATATTGAAGTCGAATTCCAGAGTAGCCCCCACAGGGTAGATGACAGGGTTTATTTAAAAGAAAAAAAGGCAAGGAGGAGACTTAAAGTCTGAAGAGGATATTAAAAAAATACACAGGAGGAAAAAAGCACCCCTCCGGCAGAAATAATTTTCTACCTTTCCAGAGAGAGAGAGAGAGAGTGAGCTTGACTGTGTGAATGTGAAAAGTTGAAAAGAAAGAAAAAAGTGACTTAATGCAACTGAAAAAGAACATCTTGACGTGTATCAGATCTATAATGAGAACCACTATGTTCACCTGCACAATTGCAAAAAACTGAAACAAATCCAGAAGAGAGAGAGAGAGAGAGAGAGAGAGAGAAGCTGTTTGAATGAATGTAAAAGGCAGAGCAGTTAATGAAAACCAACTGCCATCCAGTCACCTATACATCAACCGTCTATTCCGCTACAGGACACCATGAACGGGAATAACAGCCTTCACTTCTTATTCAATCTCAACTCAACTTCCTCTCACTTCCCTAATCTTTCCTGCCCTCTTTGTTTCCTGTTCTTTGATTAAATTTCCAAGAAGGGAAAACTTTTCCTATTAGAGAGTCTGAAAATGCACCACAGGTTTTTGTCGCCTTCAGTTTCACTTAACATGAGTACTGGATGGTAGGTAAGGTGTTTCAGTTTTGAATGTGTGATAACATGTTGCTGGCTTCTCCTATTGAGACAAGTACATCCTGCACAGAAAGTTTTGCAGACTAGTGTGTGATTTAGCAGCACGAGACAAAGGTCTTAAAAAACTCTTCATCAACATATATATCTCCAGAGATTTTTTCCCCCGTTCCCCCAGGACTCTGTTCTCCATAGTGGCCAAACACACCGAGTATCCTCTGTAAATCTCTCAGATTACATCACAACTGAGATTATCGTTCAACCACTAGTCATGGTGCCACCAGCCGGCGTGCTGCAAAGACAGGAAGTGGAAGCTGTGGAAAGCCGAGAGCCTTAGGCTGAGGGTGGAATTGCTCAAGATGTGAGGAAGAACACAGACAGGATACCCTTCTTCTTTCATCCTTGTTCTCCAAACTTCTTTCCCTCTCAGTCCGGTGAAAGTAGTCTTTTTGGCCAGGCTCTGGCCTGCCCTGATCCCTGAGGTTGGATAGCAGGCAGAGATAAGACTGGAAAGACTGAAGTTCTTTCACATTTTTTACTAGTCGCTAATCCGCTCCAGCAGAGCCAAACCACACAGTCGAGTATTAGCTTTCCTGCTGTGACCAGCCCAACACTGCCAATGAATATTAGCATGTTTGTTTTATTGTGTGCTGGTAAAAGATCCTGAATTGCAAGGGAAACACTTAAGGTCTATCTATGCGACAGCAGTTGAGGTTTTTGGCCAGTGCACTACGTTTGACCTCAAGGAAAATATGCACTATATCAATACAGATTCATTAACAAGCTCTCATTTGAAGGTTGGATAACAACCGGTCACTATGTCCCCCAGCACACTTTGGTCCAACGGGTGTGCCAGAAACTTAAACAGATAAAGGACAATTATTATGAGGAAAATTGCTAAACACAAAATAAGCTAACATCAGTTCCAGCTTCATAAATGCAATTTTGATCTATAAAATGGCCTTACTTAATCACACAACACTTGCACACATGTGCTGACACCGCTCTTAAATTCATCTGCGAGATGTAAAAGCATTTCTTTCTGCCATTATAACCTCCACAAGTGACCACAGGCTAATAGGCTACTGTGCAGTCTTACCTGCATATCTGCTACCACTCTTTAGCTTCCGCCACACTAGCCACCAAACATATCTCTCTCTCCATTTATTACCTTAATTTAATGAGGGCTTTCCCTTCGTAACCTTTCCAGACTGATTTATTGCTCACCAAGCTGAGATCAGAGAACTGGGGCGCTATAGGGCACTCTAGGACACCCTGTTGCCCCTTCCTGAATTCAAGTGCTAGGCCAGTGCAGGCTGTGTGATTGCTAAATGTGGTGTAACTCACAGCTGGGCCCAACATGGTGAGAGGTGTGAACACTCGCCTCTTAATGAGGCAAGAGGACAAGCGGTTTAGAACACAGGTCAGAGGTGGTGGGAGTGGGGCCAGAGAGGCTGGCTCTAATACAGGGGAAGTGGATTAATGGAAAAAAGGACATCAGGACTATGCGCCATAACTCTTGAGAGAGACACATTGTAGGTGTGGAACAGGACGTTTGATGGTGATGTGGGCCAAAACTGCAAACCAATTTATTTTTCATTTCCAGCAGCTGGAAAGCAAGCAAAGCTACACTCTAAAAAATAAATGTTTCAGAAAGAGCTTTTAAGCACTAGGCCATAGGAGAACCCTTTTTAAATTCCTATGGAAGCACTGAAGAACTTTTTAGTTTAACATCTATATACCGATCCGTCAAAGAACATGTTGATCTTACTGAATAGCTAGTTTTCATAGTTTTGACAATCTAATAAATTCTGTAAATCCACCAGCTCAGACAGGTAAGGTGTGAAAGATGTGAAGCTGCCACCAACCAAGCAACTGCTATTGAGATAAATGGGAATGGTTCTCAGTGGTACCATCTTAATCCCTAAACAATCAAATATAAGCCATCTCAAAATCCGAATATTTTTACATTTTTGGTAAATTTTATTATTAAGACACTATTAAAAACAGTGTCTACAGAGCTTGACCAGATGCCTTATGGAAAAGAATTAGATATCTCTGAAAACTATCTAAAGCCATGATAAAGCTGTCCTAAATATGTTTCTCATCAGCTCCCTAAAGGTTAAGTGTGTGATCGGGTTCATTTCTGCTTATTTATGGGGGCTGTAAGCTGGTCTCATTTCTAGAGGATGGGGCATGTGAGAACTGTGAGGTTTTTATGGTAGAGGGCTTGACTTCATGGTTGTACGATGATCAGCAGGGTTGCCAAGAAGAACGTGTTTGGACAGTTACACCCCTCAAAACCAAAACTGAGCCACTGGAATCAATTTTACCCTTGGGGAATGTCTGGGCGCCTCCTCCGTATTTAACCACTGGGACTGTGGTGACTATAGTCAAAGCATGATACTTGTGAGAGTCATCAGTAGGCCTGTGGCATTCACGTTCAGTGAGGTTGGGGGGCGATCTTAATCAGGCCATCGTTGTAGGCCCCTCTCAACCACTGGGCCTTATGCACTCTGTCCCCTTTTTGGCTGTGACGGCAATGATCATAATCCAGACTAAGTGCTGTTGCTGTAATCACTAAAGTTCTGACACAGTAAAAAACGAAGGAGAAAACCAGGATGAGACTGAGGGGCCATGATTCCCTGATTTGTGGGTGCCTGTTACCCTTTTCACCCAAAATGCTTAGCCTCTCGCCCTGGAGCATCTCAATAACTCCCTTCCTCTGACGGCTCCCAGCAGCACCATCAATCTGTCCCACTCCAGGATAAGAGACTGTCCTGTCTCCTGCCTTACCTCGTCTCTATTTCACCCGATTTGTGCTAGGGAGTCAAATTTCCATCTTGAAACCGCAAAACAGAAGCACGACCTGATGCCTTATCACAGGGTCTTGCAGAAAAGGATTAATTAGTGGGTTTCATGAACAGTTTCACAATGATAATTATTGAGAATGTTATTAATGTTGGGTTGCCACTTGTCCAATGAAAAGTCCTGAAGCAACACAAGTTGAGAACTAGGACGCTGGTTGATAATGATAACCATTGCAGGAATAAATGCATTGCTACATGTTATTGACTCACTCACCATAATAATTTTATGTGTTTAACCAGTTACCTGACCTAACTCAGCAGTAGTTTTACCGAGACATCAGGACAGCACTGTTTTCGAGAGGAGCAGGGTTACAGCAATATTCACGCTGGGTGGGCTATGAAATACTGTGAATGAAAGCAAAGGCACGAGAGAGCGAAAACGAGACTGAGGTACTGAAGGCCGTGAAATACGTGCCTCAGTGGAAAGCGCTCTTTATTTACTTTTAACAGGCCTGTAAACTTAGTTTCAATGCCCCAATCAGGACACCATAACCCTGGGCTACTCAAGCCTGTGTTTCCAACAGTTGACAGAAAAGTCTGGTCAGTGTTTTATCTGTTCTTCTGCTCGGCCAATGGGCAAGTGATTCTATCTCATATGCAGAGATATTACATAAATATAAGGTCTATCAGGGGCTTTTTGGGTTGTTTTTCTTGGTGACCTTCTGTCCTGCAAAACTAATTTGAAACAGAAGCTTCTTCAGACAGTTTCATCTCTTTTTTCTATGGCCGGCTGTCTCTCTCTCTGTCCACCCCCAGGGAGCTGCAATTTATGCCCAGGGACAAAACAAGCGCAAAGGCCTGGAAGGCTGGAACCGATTGTCCACGGGTTGAGAGGGTCTCTCCGGTGGTGAGTGAGGCTGAGAGAGAGAGAGAGAGAAAGGACGGATGAGACCATTACAGAGAGACAGTGAGAGAGAGTAAATGGACATTATTATGAAGACATCAGTCCTGGTCTCCGGTTTCACATCTGCCTAGGATTCCTGTCTTACATCCTGTTGAAGGGAATCTTTCGACGGCACAGTCTTCTGACCTCTCGCCTTACACATCCTTGCATTTTAAATCCTGAAAAAGTACCATGGTAACATCATGATAAAATAAAAAATTGCTCAATGATAATAAGTCATAATACTGTTTAATATATGTACATGTTTGAATGCCATGTTGCTAACACAACACGTTTAAAAGACATTTGGATACAATAAATGCAAAATAAATTGACTTAAAATGAAGCAGAAGTAATTACAAGTCTACACTATTTTAGGTCACTCATCTATTAAACGCATTTGTGCCTTTGTAGATGTTTAATTAAACTAAATGATTAGACATTCTAGAATTTGTTTTAAACATTTCCCAATAATATAAAAAAAATGCAAAATAGAAAACCGCATGAAATGAAGGAAATATCGCTATTGTTGTATTAGCTTTCTATTTGTGCTTGCATATGCATGTGTTCAAGTCTGTATTCCCAGTCACTGCTACGCTTGCGTGTTTGCATATGTTATTGCTTCTCTATCCCATCCAAAGTGCCACATCCCTGTCCAATCAAAACTCTGAGCAACAGGCCTGCAGCATAACACTGAGTAAACACGCATGACATTCACTCAGCAGCTGGGAATACTGCTACCAATGGCACGGACCGGAGCAAGAACCATATTTAATTGGCTAAGAAAACATTTGGTCTCATTCCCTGGCAAGCTGGTTGTGCAATGCATGAGTAGATGTCTATTTGTTATGAATATATTTCCATGCAGAGATGCATAACACATCATTTTAAAGATTTATGAGAAATGCCAAAGGAAAATTTAAAAATTACATTTACTTAGAAACTCTAGGAATGCATGGCATGGTACTACCATGTATTTGGGCCACATATCAAGGAGGTACCATGGTATTCATGGTATCTTTATTTTTTTATACAAAGAAAGTCATGAGTCAATGTTGTGTGTGTGTGTGTGTGTGTGTGTGTGTGTGTGTGTGTTCGTACCCCATTCAAACACAAATAAAACATTGTCTCGTTTCTCATGTTTAGAATGACATACGGTTGAATATATGATCTTTAATTTTAAGTGAACTATCCCTCAGCCATAGTTTGGACTTTGAAAGTGCCTTATCAATAAATAAAGGGACTCATGGTGCATAAATGGATATAATGATTCAGAAAGAAGACCAGTCACTAATTAGGTGGCTATAATTACATAGACAATTTAGAAAACAAAGAGCATCTAATTGACAAAAAATAATAAACATTTGATTAAGTGTTGTCTCAACATTTCAGTATTGGTTCAACTACTGATTGACTTAGTTCAAGAGTAATCTAAAAGTAAATATAAAATAAATTAAAAAGTCGTAAATATTACTAATAACATTTTTTTTAATGTAATGTGGAATCAGTAACAGACTACATTTTTTAAAGTAGTCTACCAATCACTGACATGCCGACACTTTCTCACAGTCAATTCGTATGTATTTTATGAGGTGGCTAATTCGTACGACCTCACTCCTACGATTTTGTATGATTTCTGCAACAGTAAAGTTTAGGGGCAGAGTAAGGTGTGGTCCTTCATATGAATCCCTACAAAATCGCCACCTCGTAAAATACATATGATTTTTTACAAATCGTAAGAATTCAAACGAGTACGGTCATACGAATTCTGACAAATTATCCACCTTGTCAAAACCATATAAATTGCTGTGAGATAGGGTTGGAAAGGAGCATCATGAAAACACTCACACCCGCCTCAGCGCAGTGGATAAGAGACTGAACTCTCTCCCTCCAGTACTGCATGGAGCTACGACATGTTTGAGGCCCGATGGGAAGGCCATTGTTTGTTTATCTACTGTTTTATGGAATACCTAGTGACAGGAAGTTCTTAAAACAGCAGCAGTTACTATTTATATAGTGTCCCCTTTTGGAGTAAATACCCACTAAAAATCACCTCCTCCCCCTCAACCGCACACAGACCCCACGGGACACCCCAGCACTGAGGAATGCACCCATTCACAAGCCGGTGGCCATCTTGAAGGCTTGCCTCTCACTTCCTATTACCTTGACAACGCCCAGGCGTCTTCGTCGGGTGTGAATGAGAGCCGATAAGCGCTCTCTCTGAGTGTGTGAGCAGTAATCCCACTCATCCAGCTGATTTTTTAAAATCTGTTCAGCCCATTCAGAGTCACAACCACGACGGCATTTAGCCGTGTCTGCCTCCTTTATTGCTTTTATTAGTTTGAAGTTCGTCGGCTGCCTGACAGCTAGTAACCGATGTCATCTAATTACTTGGCTCTCTCTGTGCGCCCTTCGAATCCACCCTCAGGTTAGGTTCATACAGAGATCATGAGCAGGTATGTGTAGCGGGGGTGTTATGGAGTGTCATCAGCTGACGGATGTGATGAAAAGAAGGCAGTACTTTAGTTTGAGGGATTAGTGGTTCAATTAGAAGCAGGAGTGTCTGAAACTCAGCATTAGCATATGTGTGTGCGGGTGTTTGCCTATGTGATGTGCGCTCTAACCAGTCAATTACTTGCTTTTTTGCAAATGAATGAGGATTTCAGAGGTTTTAAGAAGAGTTTATTATCAGTACTGGTGTGAATGAGAGTTTGAATGAGATTCTGTGTGTGTGTGATCTACAGTAACTCTAATTTGCCGTACAAATACAGTAGGGCCAGGTAATTGTATGCATTTATATTACTGTTCAAAGGTTGGGGGTAGGTATGATTTTTAAATAAAAATGTTTTTGAAATAAGTCTCTTATGCTCACCAAGGCTGCATTATTTGATCAAAAACACAGTAAAAACAAATTTTCTGGTTTAATTTTAACACATAATTTTAATGTGACGTCAAACAGTTAAGTCACATCCAGGAGTTTAAATGGGATTTAAAAGGAACCCTTGACACAATATCCATCTAAATAAATAAATTTTAATTATTAAATAAATATTTAATTTAATACCATTAACTTTTGTCAAATTTATTTATTTTTGCAGTGTGTGTATGTGTATATATACTCCTTCCTGTCTCCCCAACAGCAGCACATATGTGCACTTCCATGTGTGTATCTCCGCATGTTCTCTCACACATGTATCCGTGTGAGTGAGTGTGTTGTGATGTTCTCAGCCGCCCGGCGCTATAAATCAGCAGAGACTGAAGGAGACTTTACTGCACCCTGTGACTGATGACTCTCTTTACCTGCTTCCTTCCCCTCTTTTTCCCTTGTTTCACATTCACTCACTCCATCACAGATGAGCCCTGTTGTGTCATCACTTTCCAGCTTATCTTTAATGATACCCTGTCTACAATATCCATGCAATGTTCTCCAGAGAGGAAAAGACAGCAAAAAATTTAAAGCTGCCCCATGGTTGTATAAGTTACACAGTTGCATTCTGGGAACATCCTGATCAGACAAGAATATGGCTGTCGTTAAAGTTAAAGCTAAAGCATATGCATTACATGTGTCCTTCACACAGAAGGCAATCCAAGAATGCGATGCAACACGTTCAGTGAAATAAATAAAGAAATCCAAGATGGTAGACCAACATACGCTCATGGTAGTTTGTAGCTATTTTGCTTTTTGGCAAATTGGTGGCTAATTTGTACTTGTACTTATCATTTTCAGGCTATACATTTTCCACTAAAGTTAAGTTTGGATGGACCAAATGCTTCCCTGTTGAAAAAAACAGTACAGTATATGTTGGTTAGGTAGGTTTTTATGCTGGTTTAAATTGGTTCATGCTGGTCCTTTGCTGGTTTATGCTGGTCCTTTGCATAGGACAAGCACAAACCAGCAAAAAGACCAGCTCAAAACCAATTCAAACCACCAAAGGACCAGCATTAACCAGCATCCCAGTTTTCAAAACCTACCTTACCAGCATATGCTGGTTTTTCACCAGGGTTACTTAAAAAACAACAACAACAACTGTATTTTCTGTATGAATCACACTACAAATCGCCTCCTCATAAAATAGTTCTGCTTCCTCATGAGATTGGGTTGGGTGAACTAATTGATTATAAGCTAGTTTTATGTCTGATCTCCTGTTCAGAAAACTATTTGTAAACCTGGATGAGTTTCGATAAAATACTGTATAGGTTTGTGTATCTTAAAAAATGTTTTTACCCAATATTCATGTGTATATGGGTATTAAAGGATGCGTCATTAGCTTAGCAACATGCTAACGTCAAACTCAATTGAAAAAATTTATGACTTCTCCTGTTCAGAAAACTATAAGTAGACATGAATGAGTTTTGACAAAATATAGCTCTGTGTACCTAAAAATGTAATATTTTACCCAATATTTATATGTATATCGGCATAAGAGGATGTGTCATTAGCTTAGCAACATGTTAACGCCAAACTCAATTGAAATCAATTATGACTTAAGTCTCTTTAGAGAATTATTTGTGTAGTGCAAAAGTTGCTACTATAGATTCACTGAGCTTATTGCAGTGCATTCTGGGATTGCCTTTTCCCTGAAGGGTACATGTTATCCCAAGGAAAAAGGATCCCTAGGTCTCTCGTAGTCTAGGCTTACTTAGAACAGCTTTTGTATCAGAAGTGCACCTATAATGCCTTAAATCTGATGCTTTCTCGACTTTTAAACAGAACTATCGCCGTTTTTACAAAGCAGAGTTGTTTTTGCTCTGAACAAGATAGGATGAGGGGAGTAAATAAGTCGAGCACTCTGCAAACTCTCCACGGAAACAAGTGGGCTTCTGAGTGTGTGTATTTGTATGAATGACTTATGTTTGAGGCTGAAAGAATGCATGTGAGTATGTGTGTGAGAAAGAACAGAGTGCAGAGAGATGAGTGAATAAGTGAGATGTAACATACTGATGAAATTCCCAGAGAGGCCAGGATGGATAATACAATTTCGGCACAGTGATGCACAAACCAGATGGGTGGGGGGTGGGGGGTCGTGGTGTTCCAATCTTTCTCACTCTCACACACACGCACACACACACACACACACACACACACCTGTCTGAGTTAAGAGATACATGGCCTTTCAGAGGGATATTGGTTAAGTGTGTTGTACAACAGTAAATGGAGTTTCTTTACAGACTGTAACTTGAAAAGACTGCAAAATGGGTTTTAGATTTAAAGTTTTAATGGGTTTAAAGAACTTAGCTAAATAATTGAGCATTACATATATTATATGATATTGCAAATATTAAATGGGTTTTGACTAATTGGAACAATTACAATACTAATTAAATAATATAGTATATAAAAGCATCATTTGTATTTCTTATTTTTAACTATTTCATGAATTATATTAACAATTAAGTATTTTTGTTTTTTTCCCATTTTGTAAATTGTACATTTTAATAATATAGTTTAAGCCAACATGAAATTGACTTTAATGCACTTTAATGCTTTGATGTTTCTATTTGTATTTATATTTTAATCAAAAGTGTGTGCCTCTTCAATGACTTTCCTCTCCTGTGACCACCTAGTGACCAGTTTTTAACATCGGGTAGCAACTTTACTGCTGCTGCAACATTGCTCTTGTTTTTTGTTAGGAAGTATCAAGTTTATTCTACTCTACAATGTATATTCAAAGTAAGTATTCCAAGTTTTTATATTGCTGTTAGAAAATTATAAAAAATTAATTCCACACGTACAGTAGGATGAGTTCTTCCAGGCAGGATTTAATAAGCTAACCTTTGACATAAGAACGCACATTCCTGTGTGAGGTTGAGGATTCTCCCAGGATTGATTTAGCTGTGTACTCTGACCTCTGACCCAGTCTAACCCACAGCCCTGATGGCACTCCTGCTATCTCTAATGACCTTTTGATAGTGGGAGAGGAGCAGAGACAGTGGAGCATCACGGCCCCCGCTGGAAAAGTCAACTACCCTGTGTTGCTTTGCAGCTCGTAAACACTCTGTTGACAGTGATCAGATCCTGATTATCCCGGGACAAGGCAAACAAGGGGTGGGCACCTTAGAGAAGGGGCTTGAGGGGGATTTCTGATACAGTGGCTAATTTTAAGGTGCTTAAGGTTTAGAGTTGGAATGCAAAGCACTTTTTCTAAGATTTTATTTTTGGGGGCTGCTTGTTCTTTCCTTTTCAACTAGCCACAAAATCACAAGAGAAATGTCTAGGTTGACTCCTAAATTAAAAGGGAAAGATTATATATATATACATATAAAATAAGCTAAAACAATAATAATAATACTAATAAAAGTGATTTTATAGACTTTTATTTTCCTGTGTTACAACTAAAATATTAATGCAGTACAATGAATTTTAAAAATTAAATAATAAATATTAAAATCACATACAATTTCATAAAAGCAATGTCATTATACATACAAACATACAAATTAAAACATCATGCACTACATATTTATTTAGTTAAAAACTGATTTAGTTCATATGATTTAAAATAGGACAAACCAATGAGTAAGATAATATAGATAGCAACACGCACACACACACACACGCGAGAAATAGATCTATGCAACTTTTTAATGTAATTATTTGAATAATTAAATAATCAAAATTAGCATAAAAGCCATGTACCACATATACTACCATAATGTATAAATATTTGACATTTTAAATTATACTTTATTTATTTATTTATTTATTTATTTATTTATAAGGAATATAAGATCCTGTTGCAATGTGGCAATGACAACTGGAAGAAAAATAGACTTAAATGTCATTAAAGGAAGGTCCTAAAAGGTCCCAGGTAGGCTACATTTCTATATTTTGAGGTCAATAAAATTCCTTTATTTTGATTCTGATGTTCTTATTTGCATATATGGTTTAAAAAGTCATAGCTAAAGTGGAATCATATAATAAATGCTTTTCAGAAGCACACAGGCATGGCCATCAGAACAGTTTCTCATTCTGAACTGACATGTTGGTATGAGAAACAGAGACGGCAGGGCCAGGGAGGAATCTGTGTAGCCGCTTCACTTCCCAGCATGGCTCCGGCCTCTCTAAGTCTCTCACTGCTTTGCCTGACCCCCTCCAAACGCTTTTGTATGAAGACCCCTGCTCCCTGTGGACTGCCCGCTTTCTGGCCTTTCACATGAGACTGTGTCAAATTATTCCCCTCGAACCCCCCCTCCACGCCTCTGAGCCCGCCACGCAGTAGCTCTCTCCTTCTCACGTGCACACACACACTCCCACCGGCCCAAAACACAAAGCCAGAGGAAAGGAGGGCAAAACAGAAGTAATGAACTAGAGCGAGAAAGATCTCCGGGCCGAACAGAGAGATGTTACATACATGACCTGTGTGTGGAGAGGTCTACGCCTCCTCTCCTGGAGTCTGGTTCATATGAACACCTTTGATTTCAGTCCAGGACCTGGTGAGTCCATGCAGCCCAACACAGAGGCCTTTAGATCCAGCGCAGGGCTCACAGATAGCCTGCTGCTCTTGGCTTGGGCTGAGCTTTTCTCCCTGACAAAATCCTATTCAAGAAGGTGAAAGCTCTGTGCAGAGGTGCAGAGAGATGAGAGGAATAGAACTGTTGGGCCAAAGGCTAATAACATGGGCCGGGAAAAAGTTCCAAACGGGTGTAGAACCACATTGTGTGAGGATAATTAAAAATAGATATACTGAATCATGTTTCTGGTTGCTTTGGGATGGCTATGGTGTTTTAGCATTAATGCTTACTGGCACAGTTATGGAATATAATCATTTCTCTACACTACCTATCAGATGTGTGCAATGATTACATTATTTATTTATTTATTTTTTGGAAGAAGCCTCTTATGCTCAGCAAAAAACAATTAAATTGTTAAATATTACCCTACTGCTTCAGTCTATATTTTCATATGATTTTTCAGGATTTACTGATGAACAAAAAAAAAATCTAAATAACTTTACAATCTTACAATTATTACATGTAATTATAATTCTAATTAAATTCTAGCTCCTGTGCTTCAGATCTGAGAATAATGTTGCTCTTTGTGTGGTTGTCAGTTAAATGTCTTATTTACTTTCTGCTTTGACAATAAGAATAATTTCACTGTCTGACATCAGCATTATTATGGGGGTTTTGCTTTTCATTCATTATCCCTAATTGTAGAATATGATAATTTCTCAACACTATCAAATATGTGGAAGAAGTTTCATATCCTTAAAACAGTAAAATGGTCTTTAGTGTCATATGACTTTTCAGGATTTTTTGTTCTTTATTATCAGTAAAAAAGAATTATCAATAATAATAATAATAATATTATATATATATATATAATATTATGACTTTGGATAAATTTAAAGTTTAATATAAGTCTTTATTTCTTTCCACAAAAATATGAAGCAGCATAACTGTTTTCATTATTGATAAGAAATGCTTTCAGAGCACCATATCAGCATAATTTTTTGAAGGATCATGTGAAAAGGATCCTTTGGCATCAAAACTGGAGTAATGATGCCAAAAATGTGGCTTTACATCACAGAAAAAAAAAATTATGTATATATTACAATAAAATAATTCCATTCTTGCTGAGCATATACAGTATATATATTACAGATATATATATTATATATCATTCCAGACTTTTGACCACATTTCTTCTTGTGTTTATTTAACATTGTTTTTTTCTGAATTTTCAGCGTTCTACATACAAAGTTATTTTTTAATTTCAAAATGTACAAAATGCATTAACATTCAGGTTAAAAAGAAATCTAGTATGATAGCAAAACTTTTGGAATTAATATTCCTATGTGAGGATGGATCTGGTCGTCCCTAAAAAATAACACTCCACACCCACAGCATGGGATGAGTTACGTGCAAAATGTTATACTGTTTAATAACCGACCATACATATGAGCAATAACAAAAGTGATGCAACCATCACTAAAAAGTAAAAAAAGAAAGGCTTATTGCACAATATTTCAGTATTGATAACAGCTGTAAATCTGTTTCGCATGAAAATCAAAAGCGAGAAAAGTGGGGCGCCAAGAGCATGTTGGCATGTCCAGCTCTTCTCAAGCAGAATAGAAAGCAGCAGTTGTCAGATAAGAGGTCCTCTACGCTCCAACAGCTCTCTCTCTCTGGTTTCAGGAATCTGTAGGCTCTTCGGCTTGACTGAGACCACAATTGCATGTTTCTCTGCAGACTTTGGAGAAATTGAATCACACCTTCCACTGGAATGGGCTGTCAGAAGGCAGGCAGCACCTGCTGTCCACCGGTCCGGGTGGGCCGTCCCATCACAGGTCTTGTCCAGTGATCACATGCGCAAAGATGATTATGTTATTTACACATGCCTATACACAGAACAGATGACTGTTTCACACACAAGCTCAGGCATCCAGCACATTCTGGCTGTAAACACACAAACACACACCAACCAGCCAGCCAGCCATTCCTCCCACACCTGAACTTCTCTTCACACACACCCTCATCTCACAAAGTGCTGAGGAAATAGTCCCAGCCAAACAACATAAGCTACGTCCAACCAACGGTCCAGAGGCCAAAATGAACCACAGAATGTATCTACTCAAGGCACAAACAGGCGCTACAAAAGCGTATGCAAAAGTTGCATTTTGCTCTCAGTCTATGAAATCCTCTGTCCTTTATTGTAACTGTCCTTGTCTGTGAATGGAGGAATGGAGGAATGAGCTCTGTACAAATATATCACATTCTTCCTGAAAACTCCTGCATTGCTGAGGATTATGGAGGCATGCAAACAGAGACACCACCTGCCAATCGCACCAACATCTGTCTCAGTAATGCTTGGTAAAAGTTCACTTTTCAATTTGGATATTTGTACAAATGTTTCTTGTTAATGTCTGTAACTTATCTTCTTATACATCTTATCTTCAAGATATTAGAATTTTTATTTTTTTTAGACTTGCAGACAAGGCCAAACACATGTTTCTAGTAAAAACTTACACTTATTGCCGTTTATTATCACAATTATATGAATAACAGTATCACAATTTATATTTAAACTGCAATTTAAATTCTCAGGTCTTTAATAAATACTCTTAAAATATATGTTGTTGACAGTTCCTGTTAACTTAAGTAGATAAATAATGCTAATAAGTGAAACATTTCTACCATTAAATCTTTAAATGAAACATTTGTGACCCTGGACCACAGAATCAGTCATAAGGATTTATTTTTTATTTTTTATTAAGATTTATACATCACAGGATAAGAAAATATTTGGCTAAGATAATATTTGAAATTCTGGAATCTGGTGGTGCAAAAAAAAAAAAAAAAAAAAAAAAAGTAAATAAAAATAAAGCATAGTGAGAAAATTGCAAAAATGTTTTCATCAAAAATTAGGTTTTGGTTAGATAAATTTATGTAAGGAAATAAAAAAAAATCTTCATGGAACATGCTCTTTACCTAATATCCAAATGATATTTGACATGAAAAAAAAAAAAAACAACAATAATTTTGACCCATACAATGTATTATTGGCTATTGCTAAAAATATACCTGTGCTACTTATGAGTGATTTTGTGGTCCACATTTTTATTTTCATTTGGTTAAAAATATTACAGTAAAATAAAATAACTAAATAGTACTGAACAAAATGTAAATGAAAGTACATGAAAATAATTACAGTAAGAAACAAACTCAAGCTGAGGATGTTTGGGGTTGCAGGCGGGTATGTTGGTAATATTCATTAAGCGCGCGCGCACACACACACAGCGGCAGTAGGGCAACCCCCTGCATACTGAAGCTCTGCCCTGCTGCTGTAGGGCTGGAACATTCCTGCTCTGACGAGCTGCTGAGCAATATGATCCCCTCTCTCTCTCCGTGTGTGTAGAAAAAGACAGTAGTAGTAGTAGAGTGAACGTGTGCAGGGAAAAGAGTGGATAGAGTAAAACAGTTAGACGAGTAGGGTTCACTTACTACGAACTTCACCGGGATCCGAAGGTTTGAGTTACGTACTTTGACTCCGCGGCGTTCACGCGTCTGTACGTCTGGGACAGAAAGCGAGTGAAACGGCGTATCGTTACCATTTTTCCCCCCGTTGTTTTGCACTTTGCGCCCGCGTCTAATGGAGGGCCCCGTGCGGATCTGCCATCAAGAGAATGTGTTTCACTGCTAGAGCGCCCGGCTGCCAGCAGCTTTTGCCCTCCTGTAAAAGGTAAGAAACTTCAGAGAGTCTTCACCCGCGGACGCGCTGCGTGAAGAGAGCCTTCCGCTGAAAAGTTCACTTGTTTTTCCTGCACGAGACGCAGCTGTCTGCACCGCAGACATCATACATGAGGAGAAAGTGTTTTGTTCTTGAATGCACTTCAGACTAAAGTGTGCAGGTTTTACAACAACCTCGACTTCACTGTGAACTCGCTAGATGTCAAAGTGTAATGTAAAGTGCCAAGCGAAAAAGTTTTGTTTGGGTAAACATACACAATCCCTTTGCCAAAATATAAAGAGTTTAGAAATAAAGTTTACATTTTAGAAATCAAATTAACTAGTTGAAGAATGCTTAAGGGCGTACAAAAGTGTGTGTAGAAACAAATTCTAAAGAATGGAAACAAAATATCCTAGTGCACAGAGTAAATGCAGAATTGCAAAGGATGTAGAAACCATGTTTAAAGATTAAAAGTTTTAAACAAAGGAGTGTGATGTGAGGGAAACTGAAATAAAGTGCAAATTCACAAAATCTAAGCGTGAAAGATTTTGTGGTGGAATGCATGAACACTCCTTTTGTCAGAGTGTAAAGTGTGTTGAAACAAAGTATCTAGAGTGGGACTGTTTAAACTGTTCCTGTGTTAAAGTGGCAGGAATAAAAAAAAAAAAAAAACTCAGTCCCATCAATGAAACCGTTTCAGTTTTCCTTGAGTCTGAGTTGACTTTAGGTTTCTTTTTTTTCTGACTGTGACTTTAATCATAAGTGTAACTGTATAAACACAACATGATGTTCCTGTTGGCCTCCGGGGAGCTTTTAGCGTTATCTCAGTAAATATGAAAACATTAAAACAATCTGACAAGTTTTTCTCTGTGACACGTGTTTTGTTAGGATTGTTAGTCTAGCCATGAGCTCTGGAGTCTCTTAAATTCAAGTTTTGTAAGTAAATGAAACTTGGTGTGCATTATCGTTTAACGTAACATGCTTTTAATTGGCTTTCCTCTGAAATGTTTAAGTTGACATCCACTTTATGTAATTAAAGTCTTAATTAACATGGAAAAATGGTCATTTCTTTACCACTGCTGCAGTTTGATGATAGCTATTGATGAAAACTAACCCCACAGTATGTATTAGTCAGACCCCAAACACTCGGCTCTTTGAAATGAGATACCTGTGAGACAGAATCCATGTTTTTTTTGTTTTTTTTGTTCTGGAAAATAACTAGCGCTAGATTGAAGAACAACAAATTAGAACCTTTCACAGATAATCCACAGAATGAGTTATTTAAGAGTTGCGTTTTTAAATGATAAAATATTCAAAACGATCAAATATGTAGTTGACATGATGACCGGTTCAATTTTAAGGTTTAAGGGAAGTGTTTGTAAGAAAATATTCGTAATTGTGGATTAAAATGTAGGTTAGTACTGTAAAGGTGCAACAGGTTGCGATAGAATTAGTGATATTCTCATCACGATTTAAGGAAACTCTCTGTAGAGTTTAAACCAACCCAAATTCATATTAAATGTCTTGCAATAGTCACGGTGTACTTCAGAATAGATTATACGTTTTGTATTTGATCAATTTATGTATCTTAAATGCTTTGAATTTTGTAGGCGATTAAAAAAAAAAATCGGATTGTTTATTTGCATACTGATGTTTATGATTCCGGCAGCAGATAGAGGTATGCATCTTTGTATTGTTCCTCCTGTGGGCGTAATGACTCTTTTGATGTTCTGCTTCTAAAGAGGCGTAAATGGATGCCTACATGTGGCATGTGAGTGTCTTTTGTGTGATCAGAGAGGTTAGGACAACATGACTGCTGTGTAACAAAGCCCTCATGCTTTCTGCTCGGGAGAGAAAGAGACCGACAGATCTCAAGATACCAGCACAATAAAAGTTTGAAGACGTGCTTTCCAGGAAAAGCAAGTGTAATGAGTGAATGTAAGCATGTGACTTCTTCTCGTTTCAATTTATGCTACATTCACAGCTTTTTACAACCCCATGTATTTAGCTGAAAATTGCTATGGCGTTACGCTGCGGTATTTTATGGGACGTGTGAAAGGCACTGTAGGACAGCCGAGTGAACTTTTATCATCATGTCTTTATTTTTGTCCAGGCAGGAATGTTGAGCTCGGTCGCATATAATCCGACTTGTTCTCTTTCACCTGTTGGCTTTCTCTCTCTGATTTTTCAGACGATCTTGTCAGAGTAAAATATGGCGAGAAAGACAACTCTGCTGATGGATTAAACACATGCTTATCATCTCATCGTAATCACTACACAACAAAATCTCACTTTGCACAGTTGGAGCTGTTGAAATTGTTTCCTGTCACTCTGGTTAGAGATAAAGCAGTGTTTAGAGTTCATAACCGCAAATATATTGTGTAAATATACAGCTTGAGTTGGGTTTTAAAATATATTGCGTTTTTGTTGTTTTGGCTGTGTTTTTGGTTTGTTTTCAAGTGCCATGTCACTATGCAGTTCAGGATGTCTCTTAAAGCTTTTCCAAAGAGTAGTGTTTTAGTGTGACAAAATGCTACAGTAATGATTTGATGTTTTATACAGAACTTCACTCAAAGCTTTAGCATACAGAGTGAGTGGATATTAATGATTAACAATAATCAAACATCACATGTAGCAGCAGAAATTGATTTATTCTTGAGTAATGTAATTGTTTTTTTGTTTTTTTTTTAGTATAAATGCATCTGTTAATTTGCTGTCACTGCAATTAATAATCCCTTGTTGCACAGCTGTTATAAAACATTTGGATGGTTATGCATTTCTAAAAGATAATACCCCTGTGTAATGTCAGTGTAATTACCTACTTCTTTAGTAATTTGTGCCATAACTAACACTACAGTGTTACACTTAACTGTAGTTTAACTGCTTTAAATTTAGTGTAGATTGTAGGGAATATATGATAACAGTGATGTTTCACAATCTCTAATATTTGTTTTATCAGCTCAAAAAGAGAAAGATGAAAAAGAAGGGTTCCGCTGTTTTCCATCCAGTAGCTTTGATCATTTACTGATAGTGTTTATTAAGCTCCCACATCTCAGATGGGATCTCTATTTTCTGTGTGCTACTAGAATGTAATGATACCCGTATGCTTCCACTGTTTCAAACAGACTTTTATTACATAGGGGCTGCACTTAGAATCTGGTGGAGCTGACGTTCCAGAAAACATCATCCTGAATATTTTAGTCTTTCGGCCACAGGTGGGCACCTTCAGAGCACACTCTCTGAAATAAAGGTGCAAAAGCTGTCACCTTTTACAAAGGTAAATGTTTGTACCTAAAGGGTCAATTTTGGTACCTTAAAGGTGCATATTAGTACTTAGGTATATAGGTATAATAATGTAAGGTACTGCCCCAGTGACAGCTTTTGTACATTTATTTCTGAGGGTGTACCCACGCTCCATTTAATTTTATCCTGGAGGAGGACATGCGAGCATTTCCCATTCATTCCTACACTTGAGTCAAATAATAGCTAGTTTCTGAGGTCACTCTTTTTGTGCAACTTAGCATTTATCTTTCTAGATAAGTTGGATCGAGGAGTACTTATCTTCAATTGCTTTTGCTTCCCCGTTTGTGATCGAGCCCTCTTAGTTTCTTAATTAAATGACTTGATGACATTTTGTGATTTTTAAAGTCATGACCCATCAGTGTTCCTTCGCTAATTACGAGCATTTATAAATCATTAGCAGGGCATCGGTTATCCAGTACAGACTTGAGCTAAATGCTGCAGTTCTATTTAGAGCGCTAGAATAATGTTTGGCCGTTTAGAGGGTTCTGGGTAATGATAAACACATGGGGCTGTTGAAAAGGTATGCTAAGTGGCCAATTTGAATGGAAGCATGTGTAATGATTCGGACCCAGTGATGGCCTTTCCAGTCATTCTGGTGGTCGTAGTTTGTCGCACTTTGTGGGTTGGAAACACTGCTTTAGATCAATACATGGACAAGCAAAAACCCTGTCTACGATTAGTTAGGACTGAGCGGAAGTCAGTCTGGGGCGGAAGAGGCGGACCAGTTTTCATGAAAGTGGGTTGAGCAATTCAGACAAAGTTTTATGCTTTTTTTTTATTCCATCTGTGTGTGTTTGGACTTCGGGCAGGATAGAATGTAAATGCACATTAAAAGTGAGTGATGAATGTGTTTGAGTAGCTTTGAGCGGCAGTCGAGGCGTGTTGGCGTGGGAGAGTTAAACGAAAGGGAGAAAGTTGGTGTATTTAGGGAGTCATCTCCTGCCCTGCCTCTGTTGCCCAACAGATGTTAGGCAGCTTTCTTTTTACCCCCGCCCTGGGCAGGGAGGGATGAAAGTGATTTTGTAGGGCTGTGTGGTTTGAAGGTTTATTTAGCTTGGGGCTATGATCTTTGCTCTCTGCACCATTCCAAGATTAGCCATTGGCCATAAATGGCGAGATGAAGTAATAAAGTTTCACAATATTTTAAAATAAATGAATATCTTTAAAATGTATTTTAATATTTATAACCAAAATATATTGTGAATATATTGTGGATTTTCAATAAATCGTCTTGCTGTCATTCCTTGCAGGCAGGACAGATGTGTTCATGCGGTAGGGCAAGCATACCGTCACACTGCATACGGAATCGGCCCTGTCCTGATTAGAAGAACCACCAAACAAATTTGAGGTTATTTTCAATTGGGACCATGCCGTCTGATTTCGAGCAGCATAAAGGATTTTATAGATTTGATGAGACCCTAACTACAGTGATACTGAGTTGGTCCATCACCCGGAATAATTGCCTTTAATCCCTGAAGTCCAGGTCTCATTAGTTCGGGTTAGCTGACAGCCGTCGTCCTTCTGGAGTGCAGTAGGAACTGGAGACGATTTACGGCTGGCTGCCAAAGCTTTGCTGTGATTTAGGGCCCTGGTATTGCTGATGGATGGCATCCAGCAGTTCTGTACATCGGGTGAATGGTGTATCGCACAGGTTTTGTTTTTGGCTCAATAGATTGTAGCAAATTATGCCTTTTAAAAGATGATCCAATCACAATGGTATTCACTAAACGCCAGGGTCATCTCCCACTGGTCTGAGGCAACAATACGAATTTATTTCTCGTGATTCATTGCCCACCATACTTTTAAGGTCCTTAGTTAAACAGAAAATATAGACAAATCCTCAAAATCTACTCCCTAGTTTTTGCCCATAATTAATTGGCATACTGCACAGAAAAGCTATGCTTTTGGATTACCTATGAACTGGATATAAAAATCTTTTAATATCCAGTTTTGTCATGATCCTATTGTGGCACAGCATTGACAATAAACCATGGGTACCATCACTTCAAATAGTCTAGATTTTAGTGCATCAAATATGTACTTTGACTCCTATATGTAAGTTAACAGCACAATAGCACAGGACGTTAACTCTTGTTATGAGTGTTGTCAGGAATAGTTCACCCCAAAAAATAAATTCTGTTGCAAACCTGTTGCTGGCCCCCAGTGACTTCTATAGTACTTAACGAAACAATACTATGGACGTCAATGGGGATCAGCAATCATTTAGTTATCTACATTCTTCAAAAGTTTTCTTTTGTGTTTAGAAGAAGCAAGAAATTCATGCAGGTTTAAAACATAATTTATCTATGGGTGAACCACTTAAAAAAAATATATCAGTTTTGTTGTGTGTTGTGGTTTGCGACTAAACACATTTCTTTGAAGAATTGCTATATTTTCACCCTGATCTTATCTTATTTTAGCAAGTTGTTGGTTCCCTGTGACATTTGATTTTTTTTTTGTTTACATCAAGTGTTTAAAGGAGCGTTTAAAGTGTTTAAATTAGTGTGTAAGGTGAGTTATAATCGCCAAATAAGCATGTTTTTATGACAATTATTGATAAGACCAGGAAGTTTCTTTATGAAATTATGCATGCTTAGCTGTTGTTGATCAAATAAACCCAACTGACTGTAATGTTTGGGGTGAACTTCTGAACTTTACACATTACTGACAGAAAAGACAGGGGAGCCCTGACCCTATGCACAATGTAGGAGGGGTTTTATGCATCCCCAGCACCTTCCTGTTTTCAAGATTAATTTCTCTGAGACTTCCTGAACTGAACCCTACTTCACCAGATCCTGTTCTAAATCCAGCCTTGAGAGCAGCTAGAACCCTTCCTTGTATCTTTTTTTTCTTCTTCTTCTTCTTTTTTTTTTACTTTAGTACGAGCCCAGCTATACCACAGCGTTCTATTTCAAACACTGCTGCCCATAAGCGACATCTGACATGGGTTTTCTCTGTAGCCCAGTGCCCAAGCCAGGCAACAGATCAGCAGGACTATATTAAGGCAAAAGCAGCCACGGCTGGCTCCCCCTTTGCTCCTGACAAACAGACTGTTTGTTTGGAAGGGCTGCGTAACTTGTGGATCAGAGCCTGAGGCACTGTGGGTAATACTACTGTGAGGCCTGCGGTTGTAAGTGCCATTTTGAGCCTCGCAATGCGGGAAGAGGCAGCCCCTCTGGGGAACAAAGTTAAACGGTCATTTATAGAGTATTTTTCAACTGCTTGAGGAAACAGGAATTAATTACAAGGGTAAGCCCAAAGAAAGCCCCGCATTGTTATGCCTCTGACCCATCCCTTTAGAACAACCCAGATTAGATTAAGATGCAGGATGGGAGATGCATAATATTTATGATTCTCGGACAAACAAGCCTCCTGGCCTGTGTCTGTAAAACCTCATCCATTGGTGCTCTGATTCTGTACTGCTACCGCTCTCTTTCCAGTGGTGGGACAGTATAATGCAGATGGAGTGAGTGCAAGCTGAATTACAATCATTAGTATTATTTAGTCGTTTCATTAAGGTTATGTTGGTTGTTGCACCATCTGATCCCACTGCCTGAATCTCCTCACCTGCAGGATAAGAGAACAGCGGAAATCTGAATATGATGGAGAGTTCAAGTATCTGACAGCCAGTGATAGCAATTCAGACAGGCTCGTTTGTTGTACTCACACCACACAATTTGTTTTGTTATTTTGGAAGCACTGGAAAACATGACCTCTTGGCTTGCAGAGGGCTACAAGACAAGACAGATAAACATTTAGACAACCTAAATAGATTCAGTCAGAGGCAATGTTTGGAGTGGATATTTATTTCAGAGCCCTCAAGCTTGTACATACAAGGCAGAGAGTTGGCCTTATGTTTTTGGGGGGTTTTCAACACACTCAGAAAGTATAATTCAGCCTTCGTAGCCTCTTACATTTTGTTTGTTTTTATTCTATGAGGTTAATTTTTCAATTTTGAAAAGCCACGAGTTGAAAAGGCACAGCATTATACTCTTAAACTAGTCAAATATTCACAATGAATCTTGATCATTTTTATAATTTCTTTTTCTCGTGTTTGAGTTTGTGGTACATATCTAGTTATGAATTTTGTCTCTTACACTTTTGGGTCTTTGGCCAGCATGAATGTTGGTGATGTTCCTGGTCTTCGTTATTTGCCCGTGAAGATTTCAAATCCTGCTGTCATCTTGTTTTTGTTTCATGCATGCTTTGAATCGCAACTTCAAATATATGTCCCTGCCCTGTGAGTGCTTTTGGTCGAAGGCCAAAGACCTATCGGCGGGACACTGAGCAGGACTTGTTGTGTAGCTGTATGTCCAGCTTAGTTGCCATGGTGATGGAGAGGTGATGGAATCCAGGAGGGCGAGGGAGGACTGAATCTGAGCTGAAGCAGAGATAGGAAAACCACTAACTGCCTCCAACTTTTCTGCAGCTGTCATGCTTTCAGAAACTGGACTCTGTCTTTAGATTTGCAAGAGCATTTAGAGGGAATGGGGTAGAGTCAAGATTAAAATGCGCATTTCTAACATGAGCACCACGGCTCGATGTGTCTGGAACGTGTGCAAATAACTAGGCCACGGCTCTGACATGTTACTGTTTTCTCAAGTCAAATCTTTTGGAATTTGAATGCTTGGCATCGACCAGAGAAGTCATCCAATGCTCTAACCGCCTCACATACACACTCGTTCTCATCCTCCACTGCTTGGCTGATGAATCAGACACTCTTGGCACAGCCTGCCTATCAACTTTGTCTCTCAGCACACCCTCTGGGCAGACAGAACCGCTGTCTCTCCTGTCTGTAACATTCCTCCTCTCCATTAGAAGTACCCTTCCTGTGTGCAAACGTCCCCTCGAGGGTTCTGAGTAGCTGTGAACTCAACTGGAAGGAAATTCTGTAGCTCCCACGATACCGTGGGTGTTGTTAGTTATGCGTGTTGCTTTTCTGCAGTTTTGGCTTCGGCCTTGTGCGGCGGGATACCCTGAGATCCATTTCCAGTGTCCGAGACAACCCTATTGAGTTTCAGTCCTCTTCCTAATCCCTGTTGTTGAAACCCTTGGGAAATGGCCCCTTACCTCTGCACCCCTCCTCTGTCACCACCTCCCCTTCCACACCACCTCCTCCTCCTATTCCCAGGCAAACAAGACGCCACAGAACAAACTCCAATTAAGAGGGTTCTTCTGTACTGTACTGGGGCTAAGGGTCTCCCCCCCACTTCGTCTCACCGGGCTATCTGTGTGTGGAGTGTTTGTGACCAAGGCCAAGCTGCCCGGGGCAGGAATTAGCACTGTCTCCCTGGTCTGAGGCCTGGCACTCATGGGAAAGAGGCGGAGGTAGGCAGGGTTGTTTCTGCTGAGAATCCCCCCCGGGAGGAGAGAGGCGGGAAGGAGATGTGTGTTCTTGGTAAACAGTGCTTTGTTAGAGGTGACTGTCTGATCCCTGGGGCCTCTGTTCTCATTCCTGTCTTCTTTCCTCCCCTACCTTCTTTCATTTTACCGTTAACCATGCCATGGTCGTCCAGGTTGTGCCCCGTCATCCCATGAGCATCTCACCCTAGGGCTGCCTGCACTGAGTACACTCCGATACAATTTCCTGTCAACAGAGACAAGCTGCATTTTACAGCTGGAGGAGGCCGGTCTGGGGAAGGGGCATCAAACTCCTGATGTAATGCCTTTTCATACACATACATACCCACCCACTCTTTCAGTAAAGAGAGCAGTTGAAGGTTAACCTCTGTTTGCCCTTTCTTTTAAGCCTTCTGGTTGCAGATAAGTGCTGCCTAACTGCAATCTGATTTGCGTCTCAGCTCATGGTAAAAGGAAAGAGTAAATGCTCCCTTTTTAATTCTTAGTACCTTACAGATGTCTCTAACTCTCTCAGTCATGTTCCTCATTCATTCTCTCTCTCTCTTTTTAATAATGTCTGCTCCCTTTAATCACTGCTCAGTTCAGAGGCCTAGTATTTCCAGTCATTAGTCCCATCTGCATGGCCTGGAGCTGCCCTCATTCCTGCCACTTGGACCAGTAGTAGCCTGTTATAGCCCAGCCTGGGTCATCCGCACTAGGCCTTGGTTCCCACCCCCTTCCCCAGTCTCTTAGCCTTTCTCCCTTTCCTGAACTGTTTTGTTTGCCAGGTTTCTCTGATTGCACCAAGTCAAGACATTGTACTGTCAGTTGACTGGAAGGATTACAAGCAAGGTTCACACAGTATGAGTTTGTTTGTCAGGCATTATCTGGGGAAATTAACTGAGGTTTGGGAAGTATTCACCTCCTGATGAATCCTTTTTTTTCCTACTGGCACTCCCTTCCTCTGACTCTCCTACCTCCTGTTCTTCCTGCCCCAGTTTTTGTTTTCTCTCGCTTACTTACTCCACCTTTCTTATTTTGTCGTATTTTTCTTCTTTTTATATTTTTGTAGTTCTCCTTTCTCTCTCTGTGGAATGTATGGAGAGCGGCTTCTCTGTCAGGGTTTGTGGGGGGCGAGTGTGGACAGGTTCAGGATATGGCACTAGTATCAACCTTACCACATAGGGTCAGATCAGACTATCAGAAAAAATATTCACTTACTCTTTTGCTCCACTGTCTTTTGACATCTGTTTTTCAGTCTCTTTCTCGTACCCTGCATATTCTTCTGCTTTTTGTGTCCTTGTTTCCTACATTGCCTAATAACCATAGCCATTCAAATAATTTTGTTTCTTATCCCTGAAGTTGTGGCCTCTACCTTTGTACCAGCTGTGACCTGTTCTTTTATAGCCCTGTGGGGTCTTTTGTCCATGTTTACTCAATATGACAGGGATCTGGGCAGAGGGCAGATGACACTTGAAGCACTGCCTGCAGAGAAAGACTCATACTTGTTCACACCTTTTTTATAGGACTGCAGGTGCCACTTCCCGCCCCCTTTGCACACACACCTAGGGGCTTGTCAGACTGTTTATTTTCCTTGCTGTCACCCTATGTTGTTTTTTGCTTACGCTGCATCCATCTTTCTGCAAGATTGCCCCAGCATTCTAGCAGAGTGTTATGCCGAGGCTAGGTGTCTTATACACATATGAGGGCATCAGAGCCACTTTTATTTTCAGTGTGGATACTCTGTACTGCACATTAATTATTGGCTGGAAGAGCCTTTGTAAAACTGTGGAATATAGCGTTTTTAAGGATGGATGCTCTTAGACATCCCGTGGAGTCTCGTCTTCCTTCCCTGCACTTTGGCAGGATCTCAGGTATGACCCTGAACTTGCTCCCTCATTCCAGAAAGAACACAGAAAGGAAAAACAGTTTTTACTCTGACAACTGATAAGGTTAGATTTATGATCATCAACTGCCAGTGGGTTTGTTGGACTGCTGTTTGATCAGGCTCTTTGGAAGCCTCTCAGAAAAACACTCAGTGTGTGTGAATTTTCTCTTTTGGCTTGAGAAAGTCCTCAATCAAGCTTGGAGTTGTAAAAACAGAATATAAAGAGGCATGCAGGAGAAGTCTTCTGCAACGTTTGGAGACTCTGGAGTAGCATGCCTGTCAAAGATCCTTTCCTGTAAATCAAATACATCTGATGACTAGGCCTGCACAATAATCATTGTGTGATATGTAATGCACATCTTATCAGTAAAGCCAGTAATCTAAAACCTTAGTCTAAAGCAGGCTTTCTTTACCTTGGGAACTGTTCTGCAAAATTTAGCTCCAACCCTAATCAAACACACCTGAACCAGGTAAGTACACTGTTCAGAATTACTAGTAAGCTACAGGCAGGTGAGTTTGCTTAAGGTTGGAGCAAATCTCTGCAGGACAGTGGCCCTCCAAGACCAGGGTTGAGAACTCCTGGTCTAGAGTTTTCTGGAGACATCAACTCTGCAATATTATCCATACCTTTAATCTTAATTAAAGTGTGGAGTGTTTAATAGAGCTAAACATGAAGCTGACAAGAACATTTATTGTCTGTTAATGTTTCTGACTGTTGAGCATTTCTGGGAAATTCAGCCAAATGTATCTCCTGATTGTAGACTGCTCATGATTGGTCGAAGCTATTTCATACTTTTATGCAGGTTCTTCTACCAATGATTGGATAGTCAAGAGTAAAGCTTTCTCAGCCATAAGTTTAATTATTATTATTATTATTTTTTTTTTAGCCTGCATTCTTGCTCGAGTCATTGGTAGTACAGTGATGTTACATAAATAGAGGCGCTGTCAGGCTAATGTTTGCAATTCTCTCTGTTTGTTAAACCCTTGCTTCCTTCTGCACAATTTTCCTTTTGCCCTTTATCTTCTCTTTTGATGTGGCATGTGTGATGGAGATCTTCAGTAGGTATATAGGGGACTTCCCTTCCCTTTTACTATCAGACATGTCTCAGCACTCCGCTACCCGCTCTGTCTCTCTCTATATACTTCTGTCTCTGTTATTGAAGGCACTAGACTGCTTCAATTCCCTGCTGTCTCTCTTGCCTGCATATAGTAGTAGCTGCCTGTCTCTCTCTCTCTGATGGAGGACAGCAGATATCCTACAAAGTGTCTGTCTGCCCTGAGCCTAGTACATACAGGCGGATGTCAAAAGAAATGCAAAGAGATAAAACACAGGAATGATGCTTGTGTTTCCTCGTCATGCCAGATCTGTTGCAGAGATAGCAAGAGGCTCAGCGTCACTCCTCACACCAAATATCTTTATTCAGGGCTATACCCACCCCTCCGAGGGTACATACCATTACCTTCTATGTACACATGGGGCGATGCTGCCCATCTTTGCCAGTGTTTTATTCAAGGCTGTTGTTATTGTTGTAATTATATATTATTTTTATGGGAGTGAGAAGATTGTTTCCACTGATGGCATCGGGGCACTGCAGAGGGCTTGTTGGGACTCGTGGACAAGACACGTTACCCTTAGAATTTCTTGGGCTGACGAACCGTGCACACAGATAGCCATTGCATAAATTGTGTAAATATTTACTTAACTTCTAGAAATATGTTTTCAGAAGTGTGTAGATTTATTAAACGCCCATTGCATTCTGTGCTGTGTTTTGTTCTTGTCAAGTGTAGACCCTGTTTTTTGGGGTGACCCCAAGGGGCGGGGCCACAACTGACAGACACCCGCTGACTTTCTACTCTCCGCTGACCTTTGACATTTGGCTTTAGAGGGGGCGTGAGCAGGAGGCTGGGAGAGTTTATTATTTCCTGTGTTTCCTACTTCGTCTTCCTCTGAGTGGTCCCACAGGGGGCGGGGGAGATGATATGTATGTATGTGCATGTTTGATGCTTGCAAAGAGGCTCTGTAGGTGTCACCGCAGCTAAAATTAATGATGGGATAATAGATTCTTTCAGAATGCAACTATTAACTGTTTTCAGTACTAGTCCAAAGATGTTGTGTGCAGTTGCAGCATGGTTGCTAATATGCTTTTGTTTTAGCACAATGTTATGGTTGACAGGGCATAATTTTGGTGGATTGGTTGCTACTTATTATAGCAAGCACTGCTTAAGAAAAGCGTAAATGACGATTTACTATGTTTGAATGTGGGTAAATT
>JAUMHQ010000081.1:3616103-3633467 GCA_032361165.1 Enteromius paludinosus
GGGGGCGGGGGAGATGATATGTATGTATGTGCATGTTTGATGCTTGCAAAGAGGCTCTGTAGGTGTCACCGCAGCTACTTGCTACAGCTACGGTTGCTACTTATTATAGCAAGCACTGCTTAAGAAAAGCGTAAATGACGATTTACTATGTTTGAATGTGGGTAAATTTGAGCGTGTGTGTCTTGTCATAGACTTGTTCAGCTTTAGTGGTCTCACCCAGACATAACCTCTTTAATTTGACCCAGTTGAGTTGCCTGTCCTGTGGGCTGATGCTGGGCCAGGCACAGAGCCCAATGGCACCCACAGTGTGAATATCACAGCTGGGCGGCCATTGTCCGCCAGCCCCCGGCCCAAACCACACTCGCAGACCAGGAGCCTGTGATCAAAGGCCCTCCGGATTAACGCAGCCCAGATACAGAGGACTGGCGCTAGGGGAGGGATGGGTTCAAAAGCAAAGAGGAATGCTCCTAATTACGATCCTTTCACTCTTTTCCGTGTCTCACCCTTTGGGCGCTCCCCTGGTCTTTCTTTTTAGGGCGTTTGAGACTGTGTGTGAAAGCCATGCGGAGGTTCTTCAGGCTACAGTGAGTCTGTGAGAAAGCAGTGCACTGTGACAGGATAGTGATATTAAGAGTAGACAACAAGCAGACTCTTCGAATGCAGGCCATCGGAGACGGGCAGAAATGAAGGGGCAAAAGAGAGCAAGGGAGGAGAAGGATTGTAGGTTGAGGGAGGGTGAGGGGGGGCGTACAAGTTCAGGAATTTCTGTTTCACTGGAGAAGTGCTCTGTGGGAATGGGTCGTAGATCAGCAGAAAGAAAGTTCTCTTTGGGGGAAGGCTGTAGGAGATCAAGGCGTGTGTAAGGGGATGTGTCATAAAGGTTTTTGAAAGTGTTGTTTAGGATTAACTGTCAAATGTTATGTTTTGTAACTCCCACAAGCAGAATTCCTCGACCCCGCTACAGATAGAAGATGAAAACAGTGCTATCTTGAGAAAGAGTAGGCCTCTGAGTAATTTTTATTATTGGTACTTGTCGAAGCATTTTGACTTTAGCAATTTGAGCAAACCTCTAAGTAATAAACTTTTTTGCATCTGTTGTCGTTTGCTTTATAGTCACGAATGCTACATTGGTGTACACGTGTGCTTTGTATACCATATTTTTACACCAAATGTGTTAGAGAGACACACATTATGAACCACCTAGTCATGAACTGAAACCTCTCTCTGAGACATGCGACAGAATTATTTTGCTACTAACAGCCATTATTGTTATAACTGTTGCATGAACCATATTAAACTATCATTGACCATGTTCAGTCTTTTCAAATATTGTACTACCCGTGAATGTTTTTATGTGTTCCAGGTGTGCAGTGTGTGTGGAGGGGGTGTGTGTGAGGCCCCAGGTTAGTGCACAGAGGTGAAACAGCGTCATGGAGGACAGGGGCCTAAGATTACTGTCCGCTGTGCTGTGCGTCTGCCATACCCTGCTCCTCAATTGCCCATGTTAGTAACACACTCAAAAAAACATTATCACACACCCAAGTCGAGCCATTCAAATGTAAATGCTAAGAGTGAAATGACATGTCTTCTCAGCAAGCTGAAGAAGGGGCATTTATGGATTATGGTCTGTTGATGTATTTCTTTTCTTTTGTCTCTCTCTTTTAGCTGTCCTGTCTCTCTCTTTTCGTGTGGAGCCTCTCTCTGTGGTACAAAAGCAGGGCAGTGTCGTCCACCTGCGTTGCACAGCGCGTCCAGCGACCGCCAGAATCAGCTGGCTGTTTCAGGGTCAACCACTAGACCCTAGCCACCAGTCTGGAGTGGAACTTAGTCCAGGCTCCCTTTCTCTGTCATCTCTCCAACCAGCTCTCACAGGCTCCTACCAATGCTTGGCACAGTCCGAGACAGGTTCCGTCATCAGCCAGCATGCACGAGTGCGCATTGCAGGTAGGCACATTTGATCACACGCATAGCATGCTGACAAAAACACTTTCAGCGCAGCTGTAAGAACAACACTCTTACAAGAATGCGCTTCAAAGAGGTCGCTGGAGAAGAAAGACAGGAAGTATCAGAAGGCGGATTTCTCGAGCCATTAACACTGTTAGAATGGCCAACCGTAGATGAGTGTTGGAGGGGAAGGAAATGGTTCTTTCTTTTCAGTCTGGCACTTATCCAGACACCTCTTCAGCAGTATCCTTAATGAGCCTGCGGGCTTCCTGTGTCGCACCGAGAGCTGATGCCGGGAAGGGCGCCCTATCGGACGCAAACCCCCCGGCGGCCGACCCAGGGCCTGATCAGGGTTGCAGATATGGCTGCATTATTCAGTGGAAAGCACATGTTCTCTGCCACTCACAATCCAATATAAACACCTCTTTGACAAAAGTTCTTTGTATTAACTGCTGCTGCTATAAATGAATATACCCGTTTATTACACAGCTCTCGCAAATCTTTGATTCTGATGGGTCAGTTGCCACATTCTTTGGTCAGATAGAATGATTGCTGAACTGTATAATTGTATACCGGCTTTTCCAGTTTAATTTCTCTCATAGGACTACACAGCTACTTTCTTTAACTGAAAGCCATTTAAAAAGTTTTACATCTGTTGCTCTTTTGATTTCTTCATTCAGATATTGAGAGGTTTGCCGAGACCCATCGGAGGACATTTACTGTAAACAAAGGCGAAACCGCTTTTATCGAATGCCCACTTCCTCGCAGCGATCCACCTGCTCTGCCACGTTTCCGGATACGGGGGAAATGGCTGGAACAGTCTACAGGTACAGACTAGACCGCTGCAAATGCCAAACCCTCCAGAAACTATAAATATACAGTTGAACACTTTCTTTTGTTGGTTTTTCAGACGAGTATTTAATCCTGCCCTCCGGGAACCTTCAGATTGTGTCAGTGTCTTCAGAACATCAGGGCATGTACAAGTGTGGGGCTTATAATCCTCTAACCCGAGAGACTCAAGTAGAGGATCATGGCACTAAACTCATAGTCAGAGGTTGGTTGAGCAAACTCTACCTGTTTTTGAAGGTATCACAAAGATTTTAGTTATGTGTCTCACAGAATTCATACTGTCTAAGTTTTGCGATAAAATCTATTTTCTGTTAGACAGCAGGTATATACTGTAGATTAATATGATTGCACTCTTTCTTTTCATGTAGATTCAGAAGGCTCTTCACCTGTAAGGATTGTCTATCCCATCACCCCTCGCAATTTTACAGTGGACCAATCTGGATCTCTCACCCTTGAGTGTGTCGTATCAGGAAGTCCTTCCTCAAAAGTCAAATGGATTAAAGATGGAGTGGAGCTTTCTTTGAACTCCAAATGGATTTTGTTGCAAAGCAACCTGGTGTTAAATGATGTTCAGCTGAGTGATGGAGGACGTTATTGCTGCTCTGTTCTGACTGACCATGGAGCTGTGGTCAGTGTCAACTACACTGTGAATGTGCATGGTAAGGAATTAATATGAATAACTCATCATGTTACCAATGTTTGGGCAACTTAATCCACGTAGTTCAGGTTCTTCTCAAGCTCAAGAACTTTTATACGGAAGAACTGGGTAATGTTCCTTGCATTAAAAGGTTTCATTTAACTGGACAAAATCAGAATTTCCAGTTTTCATACATAGGATATATGCAATATAATGGGACATGATGTCCAACTTGGAAACTTAAATAATAATAACCTGTTTATAAAATGATCGCGTTGCCATTTTTGTTCTTTATACATACTTCCTAACAACAACCACAGCAAAAGGATCAAATGTTGGGAATGATCAGATGTAGGAATATCCACAGAAATATAGAAAGAAACACAAGTAGTTTAGGGAGAATAGTTGGATTATTTCGTTATGTGTATATTAACTCCAGCACTTCCCCTCTTTACAGCACAAGTAAGCATCCTGCAAGGTATGGCAGATCAGGTTGTGACAGTGGGCTCCTCCGTGAGATTTACCTGTGCTGCCAATGGTAGTCCAACCCCCAGCATCACATGGCTCCTCAACTCCGCCCCTCTTTCATCTTCACTCCGCCTCCAAATCGCTGGCTCCTCTCTTCACATCCCTTCAGTAATAGTTCAAGATCAGGGAATCTACCAGTGCCTGTTTGACAACGGATTTAGCTCTGCACAATCGGCTGGAAGACTCAGTGTTGAATCGGGTAAGACGATGCTCCAATGCACCCTAATAAATACACCCTAATAAAAACCTGGAAACTACCCACATCACCCTCGATGATCTTTAAAAGAGAATTTTTACTAGAAAAAGTAGCCGAAGATGCAGGTTTACCATAGAGCGAGTTGGGACAGTATTTTCTTCCAGCAGGGCAGAGAGTTTAGCTGGAGTTTGACTGGAGAAGGGGGAGTTGGGGTGTGTGTATTTGGCTGGCAATGAGAAGGCTGTGAGAGTGAGCTTTGTGCGTGCTGTTGGGGATAAGCTCTTGGACAGCGGAATGTAAGGAGTAACTGCACAAGGTTATGACGAGGACCAGACCACCCAGCTGTCAACATCACACACAACTAGCCCTATATTTATTAATACACATCTCTCTCACACACACAAGCCTCCCCTGCCCTCCTCTGAGGCTATTTCTCAGCCTTGCTCTGTGTCTCCAAACATGATTGATAAGCTTAGAGATATGCAGACTTCAGAATAGATAAAACATGACGGAGGTCTTTTCCAAATGTTGGCTCGTATCGCTTTTTTCCTGGCTCTGCTACAAGGGTGATTTATTTCGCACTGATAAAATGCAGGTCAGTGTAAAAGCAGAGTTGTTTATGTTTAACGGCAAGATTTGAGATAGATACGTGATCCGTAGGCAGCTGGAAAAAGAAGAAACAGCGTTAGACGTGATCAGCTCTGGGCCTGGGAAAACATGTGGATGCTTTAGATTTAGGAGGATACTTAACTAAAAGACCACAAAAGTCAGATTTTGATTTCATGAGGTCTCATAGATGGCGAATTCTAAGCCCACAATCTTGTTCCCTCCTGAAAGCGGCATCTATGTGGAGGGTAATTCTCTCCTCTGGAAAACCACTTCCTGTTATCCGGTTGTACAACTCTGCCGGTCCAATCACCACACATTCCGTCCTGCTACTTCAGCCCCCAGTGGCAGGCAGGTGGCCAGTTGACAACGCTATCCAGCTTACCTTGTTTTGACCTGGCAGCAGCAACCTGTACATTCAGACTGCCTCTCACGCTGGGCGGCACACATCCTAGGCCTCCGGTGAGCTTGGATCTGCCATGGCAGAGACCTTTTTGGCAGTGGGTGAGTCGAGATGATGTACAGCCTGAGCGCAGTCTGAGGCCTGATTGTTCCTCTCACCAAACCAGTCATTAATGATCACACATAGTCAGGCACATGTGAGTCACAAAGTAGAACGACTTACAGTACAGAAGAAGATCAAAGAGTCAGAACAATATTTATTGTACCATGCCTTCATCAGTGGAGTTTGCTAAGGCAAGCATTGCAAATCAGTATTGCTCATGCTCTCGATTTAGGGTATTGAACAGATGTGTAAGGCTGCAGTACTGTTTGTGCTAAAGAAATGAATTGTACATCAGATTGTCCGGTGGATGATAAAATGGTTAAAGGGATAGTTTACCCCAAAATTTTAATTCAGTCATTATTAGCTTATCCTCATGTTGTTCCAAAGCCGTCAAATGCACCACATTTTCTTTGCGTGAATAAAAAAAGGATTCTTGTAGCTTCATATGTGGGGTCAGAAACCTCTTACAGGATTGGAAAGATGTCAGGATAAATAATTACTGATAGAATGAAAATCTTTGGGTGAACTACCCTTTAAAAAAAGCGGGTCTATCTCACACTTGCAGCCTGTGCACTTGACCACTTTATGTGCCGAGTAAGCTTGAAGACTGCAAGTTATGTGAACAACATTTTACTACCTGATGGGACAGACTTTCATAATTGTGTTGGATTAATGCAAGTAAACTTCTTACTTTTGATTTAGCTTTATATACACATTTTCAATGCATTTTCAGCAGTCCAGACTGTTGCAAACATTTTACAAAACACACATACTAATCTCTGCACCAAGAAAACTTTACTTTTTTACATTTTACTTAACCTTAAATAATGTCCCTATATGCGGTTTTAGAGATGATGTGGACTTAATAGTGTGTGTTGAGGGCACTGAGGTTTGGCATTTTGTACATCTTGGACATTTTTTTGCAAATGTTGGACAGGCCCGTACACTTACTTTAAAGGAGTCACTTTTCAGTGTGTAACATTGCTTCACTGAAAATGTCTTCATTCATTTCAGATGCCAGGTGTGAGACCGTGGCTTACCCATAAAGCATTCATGGCTTGCCCTATGGCTCAAACAGGACATGATTGGAAGGTGGGTTTGTGAGCTGGTGCAGGGCTCTGATTCGCTCCGGTATTTTAATGGCCGAAGGGTGGAATGTGTGGCGGCTGGCGTCGGGCCCAGTTTGAGCTCTAGTGTTACTGACTCTGGGGCTGTTTGTTTTGTAAGGTAAACCAGTGCCACACACCCAACAACTACGAATGAGAGACCCTAAGAACCAGCAACAAACCTCACCTCTCCTGCAACTGCTTTTCAGCTGTTAAGCTAGGAGTACTCAATTGACCCTTACTCTGCGGTGACATGATACATATATATATATAATATGGTTTGTGTCGCCTTACGCTAAATCCAAGTCAACAAACATTTTGCTTAGATGATGGGCAAATATCATCCCATTCTGGTGGGTGGTTAATAAAAATAAATAAATTCATAAAAGAGCTTTATTGTATGTTTCCTTCGAGTTTTCCGGCTTTTTTTTTTATGCCAGTGGAAAAGCTGGAAAAGTAGTTTCTAACTCTGCATCTTGCCCGCCGTTCTATAGCTGTGTTTTATTAACTCAGTACTATTGAGAAGCATTAGTACAGTACTATTGAAAATGCCAACATTTTATTTAGTTAAAATGTTACATGTATTTACTATAGTAGTAAAAGTTAATTTGGAAAAAAACTGAGTAATGTTGTTAACTAATATTATTTGGTACTTGTTTGTGTAATTACACTGTAATAACATCACCTTACACATTGTAGTGGTAATCCAAATAACATTTAAGATTAGGATAATTAACTATTAAAAATAAAAAGAAATTAAAAGATAAGATTTATGACCAAAACTGTTCTTTTTTTGCCCTGTAGAACCCCAGTCTAGTTCCATGTCTGTAGCTCCCATGAAGACGCAGCCTTCTGTCCACCCAATCCAGAGCGATGAGGGGGATGAACTGTTCCCCTCTGTACGGGAAAAGGTGATTGGCGAAACTACAGGACAGCCCACCGAGAGAATCAGCGACCAACCTATGCCAGAAGCACCAATCATAATCAGCCCACCGCAAACACACAAACCCAACATGTATGATCTAGAGTGGCGAGCAGGTCGGGACTGGGGCATCCCCATCAATGCATACTTCGTTAAATACCGCAAGGTGAGAAATCAGAGTACGCTTGCAGATTTTCCATTGTGAAGGTTTTACTGATGTACTTTTTAAGTGAGGCACAAAATGTAGGTAATTATTACCTCGTCAAGAATGACTGAATCGCGCTCCACCCTCTTATTTCCTCTGGCGTTAGTTATCAGGTCAGATTTATAGTTATTAGATTTGAGAATGAGCACATACTCATAACAACGCCCTGTGCCGTTTACTGTAAAAGTCAGCATTAACACAATTCAGCAGTATCTGCCAGCCAAGAGCGTTTTGGTAAGAAGTCGGTCATTTCCTCTTTAAAAGCCTGTGTTTTCTTCAATAATAAGCTCCCTTGGCTAATAAAACTGCTCTGGTTCTTTTCAAGATTGCATTGGCAGCGTTTGTCACATTGGCTCAGGAAAAAGTGACACATCTTGCGCTCTCAGGAATAGTTGAGTGGGTTGATCTTTTGTCATGATTCAGAGTAGGAGAATAAGAAAGACGTTACTGTTCTTTGTTGACCTTTACGTGCAGTCAGGGACAGAATATCAGGGCTGAAAGGTGCATGAGATCACTACATAAGGTAAGACTGTCTATTGACTGTGCATGTGCTGAATGTCGCTGTAGGTGGACGACATGGGTCATGTGGTGGGGAACTGGCACACGGTGCGCGTGCCAGGCAGTGAGAAGTCCCTGCCCCTGTCTGAGCTGGAGCCGTCCAGCCTGTATGAGGTCCTGATGGTGGCCCGCAGCGCTGCGGGGGAGGGCCAGCCTGCCATGCTGACCTTCCGCACTGGAAAGGGTGAGGATACAATTTGCATTTGCAATTTGTCATTTTTAATTACATAAACACCACCATTCACAAGCTTGGGGGTCAGTAAGTTGTTTTTTTTTTTTTTCATTTTATGTTTTTTTATTATTATTATTTAAAAAATAGTTCCATTTCAAATAAAGTATGTTCCTTATCTATTCATCAAAGAATGATTTCCACAAATAAATTAGGCAGCACAGCTGTTTTCAACATTGATAATATAATAACTTCATAATGATTTATGAAGAATCATGTGATGTATGATTTCTGTCATGGGAATATTTATTTATTCATTTTTTTGTTCATTTTTTGTCTTCCTCTCAGAAAGAACTTCCTCTAATAAAAACCCCTCCAAGGCTCCGATTGTGTCACTTCCAGAGAAAGCACTAGAAGATAAAACCACCAACACTTACTATGGAGTGGTCATACATGACCGAGGTAAAGAGACGTCTTCTGCTTTCTTCTGATCAGTAATCTACTTACCCTCCAAGAGTAGTTCACCAAAACATTTTAATCATATCGTATGTGTACTGTGGAGCACAAAAGTATATATTTTGAAGAGTGCTAATGCTTATTTATTCGCATATTTAACCCATTTTGTGACCAGGCACCAAAAAGACTGAAAATTTGAAGCTGTATGATAACTTTCTGGTTGTAATATGCCTTCATATATGATAAAGAGTGCAAGAAGACATTTCAAAAAATGTAATTAGAGTTTGAGTGTGTGTGTTTAAATTCTAATGGGTATGGACCCAATTTTATTTGCCGCATAAATTTTGCTCTGTCTTTCTCTCTCTGCTTGCGTCTCTGTGTCTGTGGCTCAGAGCCCATTCAGTAAGTACTCAGTTGACTCTGGCATGCTGTTCTTTTGGTCTTTTCACTGATGGATGTTGAGGTTACATCTTGCACTTGACATAAAAACTGCTGTTTATTTTTGGAAGACACGATAATTAGATCTTACTGTTTGCGTTTACTTTTACTTTTTTTTTTTTTTTTTTTCAAACTTCTAATTGGTTGGTTTCATCCCTAAGTTCCCGAGGCCCCAGACCGCCCAACTATCTCTATGGCTACAGAAAGCTCTGTTTATGTCACTTGGATCCCACGAGCCAATGGTGGCTCTCCAATCACGGCCTTTCGCGTGGAGTACAAGAAGCAGGGCAGAAGTGGGGACTGGATCATCGCGGCTGATAATATCTCACCACTTAAACTGTCTGTGGAAGTGCGCAACCTGGAACCAGGTAAGGTTACACCAGGATTTTCAGGAAATGTAATGTAAATGCAGTACCAATCAAAAGGTTTTGAACGGTAATTTTCTGATTTGCTGCTCAAAAACATTTATTATTGTTATTGTTGAAAACATCCAAGTAAATTTTTCTGCACGCCCATATTCATCCCTAATCATACCCAATACCTAAACTGAATAACTACTGTACTGTACTATTATTAAGCAGTAAATGAGGAGCTTGAAGCAAAGGTCATAGTAAATTTTTTGTTAGTAGTTAGTAGTACCATTAATTAATTGTATTCCATCCAAAAATGAGGTCTGTGTGTAAATCCTACACTTGAAAATCTGCAAACCTAAGAAAACCACATCCAAATCTGGTCCAAATTACTGGGGACCTAATTCGGTCTAATAAATCTTTTGTGACAGGTTCCACATACCGCTTCCGTGTCATTGCCATGAATAACTATGGTGAAAGCCCTGCTAGCGCCACCTCCAGGCCGTACCAGGTGTCCCTGTCGAGTCCTCCCGTCTCAAACCGTCCGATCACTGGCCCTCACATCTCCTTCACTGAAGCTGTCAGCGATACTCAGATCATGTTACGCTGGACTGTGAGTACACTTGTGAACAGACACACGAATTTATCTGCCAAATAAAGTACACTAACTCTGCCCCAAAACTTGAGCTGCTCAATTTAAGCAGCACTGCTGACACAAAGGCTGTTGCTAACAGTAGGCAACAAAATATATACTACCGTTCTGGCTAAAATCAAGGCAGCTGCTTTTAGAAGCAGTAGACAGCCAGGCAGAAAACAGTTTCTGTCAGGCACTCGGTAACTCATCACTGAATAAACTGTGAGTTTTTCTATCATCCCATGCTTCTGTATGTGTATTATTAGCACATTCATCTAAAAAAAGGGTCTCACCACTTGTACAAACAAATGCTGTTTCTGTTTCTGGCCTGTTGAAGGAATAACCCTGAACCTCATATTGAAACTAGCATGTGTGTGTTTGTGTTAATGTTTTAGACATATGCCTTTTATATCTAATGGCCAATTTAATTACACTCACATTTCATGCTTAATTCGATAATGAGAGTGTAAAAAGTGTCCAGAACTAACCGCATAACAAGTTCTCTCTCCTGTGTTTGGTCTTCTCTGCAGTGCCAGTTGTGCTTTTCAGCACGTTAGCAGAGTATTTCAGGCGCTGTAGCTTTCCCATCAGCCCTTGAGCGTTACCCTCAGAATGTCCAAACAGACCTGTAATTGGCGATGGTTACCGGTGCAGATTTGTCGGAAAAATGTGTGAGTTTAGGAACAGATAAGGAGTCCTTATCCTGTCTGAACGAGTGCAACGGACTGAAAGAGTTAAACTATTTTTAGCAGACATGCATGAGAAGAAAAGGTTTGATGCGTCTTAAAGGAGAAGTCCATCTAGAAATGAACTTACCTTCATTTCTGAATTTGTACTGGTCGTTTTTTTCATACAGTTACATGAAAACATGATAAAAATAGTCATTTCAGACCATACAAAATGTTGTGTGGTAGGTCATTACTGACTGATTATTTGGATCGCATATTGAATCAAGTGTTTAAACGAATCGTTTGGTGAATTCGTTCAACAACTACTCTCAAAAGATTAAAAACATGCGTTTTTGTAGAGTTTGTCCCTATTCACTTTCATTATATGGAAGATCAATCTGCTAAAATCATGCATTTTTGAAATGACATGAGGGTGTGGTAATAAAAACGACTCTTCAGCTAAAACGTTTGCCAATCATAACAGCGGTCATTGTTGTATAGAAGTCTTAAAGTAACGGTTCCAAAAAAAGTATCATTTTAAGGTTGAGTGAAAGATTGGACATGGCCATGTAAAACTAACATAATTAGGTAGGATGTGTTGATTCTAGTTAAACTTTTAGATTCTTATCTTTTGATGGCATAGTGCATATTGACGAAACAAACACATTTAAAGGCCCTAATTTGCTTTTCCCCCCACTCTCTTTTACAGTACACACCTTCCAGTAATAACAACACACCCATCCAGGGATTCTACATCTACTACCGGCCGACAGACAGCGACAATGACAGTGATTACAAGAGAGATGTGGTGGAAGGTGAGATCATGGTGTCTGCCTTCAGTAATTGCTCTAATTTCACGGCTTGTGAAACTTTCAAATTTCCTTCTGTGAGAAGAAATGCTCTGTAAAATGATAAGAGAGACTTGAAACAAACAACTGTACATGAAATCAGTTGCCTAGGACAGTGGTCAGTTGTAGTTTATTAGACATAATGAGCATTTGACTGATAAGTGTTACAATTGACCAATCAGAATGAGGAGTTCCAGAAAGCCGTGTGGTATGAGTGTGTAATGTATATTCGGACTCATAGGGGGCGGGACAAAGAAAGCTTAATCTGTTGATTGATGTGTAGTGAGTTCTGCGCTCAGAGTAATGAGTCTGTGTAAAACGTGTTTTTAATAAATGGCTGCCATACTAATGGGTCTGAACTGAAACCCAACACTGACCGCTCGGAGAGGGATTCAAGTTTCTAAGAGGAATGTTAACTGCCGTCGACTCTCCTCTGCATCCTATTTTGACTTTTTACCCCCTCTTTCACTCTGTTCACATTCACCTCTTAAACCTCTCCTTGTCCATCCACAAAACAAGCTGTCAGAAACATGCTGGGCAGATGAGATGACTTCATACATCAGACTTTACAGAAACCTCTGGAGTGTGTCCTACAAATTGTTGTTCGAGTCAATGTGAAATGCTATTTGCTACCTTTTACTTTCATATTTTGACTTATTTGTAAGCAAAGCAGGAAAAATGAAGGAAGCGACTTTATTTTAATCATAAACAATTGATAAGATCATGAATTAGGATAAGAATTATGAAAGTAAATTAATAAGTAATTTTAACCCTATAAACCAGAATGTAACATATTTCATCCTATGGTATATTTTGTTTAATAGGTTACATCTTACCTTTTAGCATAATTCTGAAAATATTGTCCTATTAATGTGTATATATATATATATAATTTTAAGTGTTCAGTTCAGTGAAAAAAGCAACAACTGGCTTATGTCAGGCTTTACTGTGTTCATTTATGCTAACTTTAAATGCGTAATAAATGAAACTCTCCTTTAATAATAGATTAAATTAACAAATTGTCTATAACCCTGTTTTTTATAAGCATCCAGTCAGATGTAACTGCTTTGGTTCAATATGGTACGCTATTCAAACCTTTGTCAAACGTTTCGACTGATTCATTACAAGAATCAGTTCATAAGAGTCATTTGTTCCTGAATCAGACTACACCAGCTGTGCTGTATGTTTATTTTAGTGAATGCCCAGCGAAAACAACGCAACAGATTTGTGTTATTTTGTTGTGCTCTACCTTTTTATCTCATCACTTTTCCAATTCCGACTGCTTACTCACAATTTTCTATTATTTATTTGCTGTATCACAGTAGGTTCAGTAGGAAACTACACTAAATGATGCTTTTTCATGTTTGCGCGAGTCTGTAAGTGAGTGTGTTCTGTGTTTTTCTCTGTCATTATAGAGTACAGCAGCTGGTCATTTAGTGTACACCATGTCTTCACTGTGTTAAAAAGAGAAGTGAGCTACGCAAATAAAATATTGCGGCGCAAACTGTAATTAGAAAGCTGGCTCTCAACATACATGAGTGACTGTGGCGAGCGGCTGCTATGATGTGTGTGTGTGTGTGTGTGTGTGTGTGTGTGTGTACTCGGGGCCCTGAGTGTGTTCAGTGGGAACACTGGAGCCAGGCCAGAACAAACGTTAAGCTGCCTTATAAGGAGCCTGTCTGCAGCAAAGCAACTGTCTGAATCCTTCTGGGACACTGTGAGAATGAGTGTGTGTGTGTGTGTGTGCGAGAGAGAAAAACGAGATCGAGAAAATGAATTGTGGTTTGAAGAGAACAACACATGCTTTGAGAAAAGCCCTTCTCATTCAGCGGAGTCGCTCTCATTGCCTTTCCCGCCTCCTTCTCCTAGGCTTCAAATTCTGGCACTTGATTGGTCAGCTCCAACCCGAGACGTCGTACGACATCAAGATGCAGTGCTTTAACGACGGTGGCGAGAGCGAATACAGTAACGTCATGATCTGCGAGACCAAAGGTGAGAAGCTGAAGTACCGTCACAGGAATGCTATATTTAACGTGTAGACAGGAACCCATAAAGCCCCCGCGCTAATGATAGAGGAAAGCGAGCTATCGTTTTATTAGTAGCTACACAAAGAGAGACATTGTGCTGCGTCTCCTTGACATCATTCACTGATAACTGCTCTAGCGCAGCACTGTTGAAATCAAACCAGAGCGTCATTCACAGCCAGAGCAAATAAAAATCATGGAGTGCAAACAGACCTGCTGCTACCGCAAGCTTGAACTGACAACAGTTGCATTGTTATGTGCCAGCACTTGCTAGTGTTGCTTTATTATTGCTTATACTCGGGTCAGAGATTTGAACAAACTCCTAATCCTGAGTTTTAGAGCATTAGTGTTAAACGGTGCATAATTTATCACGCCCCATTAGTACTACAGTCACCAATGATTCATCAAATCACGCACCTTCTTTGAAAACAATTTAAACTATTTTTTTTTTGCATGGAACAAAACAAACAAGTGGAAAGATAATCCATAGAATATAATATTATTTTGTAGATTTCCTGTTGGCTCTCTTGTGATTGAGAAATAATCCATAGTAAATGTGCTAAAATCATTACAAACAGCATAGCAGGTTAGCAATGGCCTAGCAACCACCCAGAACAAATACAGTGTTGCCCAATCGTTCTATCTGTAAGTGTTTTTACTAGGGCTGGGTGATATATATCGAACGATATATTATGCGCGTCTCGTCAGTAAAGCCGGTTCTTTGATTAGCGGTAAATCTCCATCAGCTGTTTTCAAAAGGAACGCCAGCTTATACGCAGAGCCGTAGATCACTGACAAGCTGCACCATTGAATGATCTACGGCTCTGTATACTTTGGGCTTTAAGTATTGTGTCAGTGTATTTTGCCAGTAGTCAGTAACCAATAAATGTACAACTTGTGACACATTCTCTTGAAAGACATCCAGATGTTTCAACTCTTCAGACTTTCTTCTATTTCTTTCCCTTCAGCCCGCCAACCTCCAGGTGTGCCCAGCCAACGACCCATAACCCCTCCAGGCTTCTTCCCCGCAGATACGCCGAGCCAGCCGGGCGGCCTGCTCTACCTGATCGTGGGCTGCGTTCTGGGAGTCATGGTGCTCATTCTGCTGGTCTTCATCGTCATGTGCTTGTGGAGGAACCGTCAGCAAAGCAGTCTTCATAGTAAGCGCCACTTCCTGGTTTATGTTTTAGTTTCGTTCTCAGTGGCCTCAACAAACATATGGACAAAGTACCGAATGATCGCTAAGAAAACCTCCAGTTGCAATGTTTTTGTGAGGTGTACGTTTTTGGTGCTTTTGTTAAGTATCAATTTCTTTGGCAGCTACTGTTGTTGTTATTATATTTAGATATGTAGTAATGAGACCAGCAGCGCTGTGTTGTTTTAGTTTATGTAGTATTTCTGTAAGGTTAAGAGAGGTTATGTTATGTCAATAAATTCTTTATGAAATTGAGTTCAAGTCCACCTCCTGATCCAGGCCTGGCTTTCATTGCCTCTCGTCCACAGCCGACCCTTTGAAGTTTTCTTTCTGTCTGTCTTTTTTTTCTCTCTCTTCCACTCTCAATGAGATTGAGTAACAGAATAAACAGTGCTGGCCACAGCGGTGTGTATAAGTAGTAACACAGATACACCTCCCCCTGAAATCGGCCACAAATGGGCCTGCTGACTTTAATCACACACACTCCGGTTTGCTACTTCAGGAGTTGGTTTTTCATGCGCGTTTGGCAAAAGCATTATAATTTCATTTGCTTTTTCTTCAACATTTTTAATGCAATATTGACATCATGACTATTATGTTTTAGTGTAGTTGTGCTTTGTATGTTAATATTTGAAAAACAAAAGGGATTTACCATTTACCCTGCTGTTCAAAAGATTGAAAAGTTTGTTTTGGGAAGCATCATACAGTATGCTCACCAAAATGTATTTGAAAAGAAAATACAGCAAAAACAGTAATATTGTGGAATATTAATATCCTTTAAAAGAACAGTTTTTAATTGTGGTCTTACCATATGATCATATCACATCATTATATCAATGATGAAAATATTTTTATATTTTTGTGGAAATATATGGAATTTTATAAATATCTTTACTGTCCTAAACGGATAAGTGTGAAGATTTTGAATGCTATACAGAACAATTAAGACATACTTTTAGAGTTCAGCATATCACAAAACTACCCATTACTAAACATGCTAACATAAAAAATATTCTCTGCAGAATACGACCCTCCAAGTTATCTGTACCAGTCTGCAGAGATGAACGGCCATGTTCTGGAATATTCCACGCTGCCGGGCTCCAGCCATGTGAATGGAAGCGTGCACACGGGCTGTGGACACACCGCTCCCATGATGCCCCAGGCGTGCCATCACCTCCACCACAAGCTGCCCAACGGTCTGGCTTTGCTGAACGGATCAGGCCTATATCCTCCCGGGCATCCACACACATATGACACCTCTCTGCCCCACAACACCATGGAGTACGATCACTCACACCCTCATCACCTTCATAACGTGAGTACATGTGTGTCCACGTGTGCTTGTTAGTCAGACGTGACGTTGTTGTAGCTGTTACTGTATTGAGGAATGCTGTTTTAACCAATCAGCATCCAGAACCATTATAAATCCATTTTACCGAGCAGTGTAGTACACAGTGTTAATAAATAGTGGGTTTTTGCTGTATTTATTTTTACTTTGTAGTTATTTCATGGTTTTTGATGATTCAAGTTGGCGTGTGTACATGTATTTGAGCATATTCTGTATTAATTTCTTTAAAAATATAGTATTCTTTTTAGATTTAGATTTCATAATTTACATTTCTTGAATCCTGTGACGAAAAGCTGAATTTTCAGTCTTTATGATCATGATCTTTCAAAAATCATTTTAATATGCTGGTCTATATTATTTTTGTGACTCAATTATTAATAATGATACTTAGTATCAATGTTGAAATTTTTTGTGGAAATCCTGATACATTTGTTTCAAGGATTCTTTGATGAAAACAGAGTTCTAAAGAATAGCATTTATTTAAAATGGAAATCTTTCATAACGATAGTAAGCACATGTGTCCATGCTGAACAAAAGAAAAGTATTAAGCTGCACTGTTAATAATTAATGTTTTGGTCAATCTTTATTTTAGGACCTCTTAACTTATTATGTTTATTACTGGAATATTAGCCATTTATTAATAGCAGTTAAGCATATATTAATGCCTTATTCTACATCCCTAATCCTACTCATTACCTAAACTTAACAACTACCTTACTTTTAAAACACTATATACATAACTGTAAGTAAGCAGGAAATTATTTGAGAGAAAAGTAATTAATTAATAATTAATAAATGTTCCCTATTCTCAAGCAAGTCAGCATATTAGAATGATCTCTGAATGATCATGTGACACCGAAGACTGGAGTATTGATGCTGAAACTTTAGCTTTGTACCATAGGAATAAATGACGTTTAAATCTTGAATAGATTTTACAATACAGTGTTGTAGTATAGTGTTGGCTGGTATAGTATAGTTTAACATGGTATTGTACTGTATGCTGTAGTGTCACATATAGAATAGTAGTAAAAGGACAGTTTATGATAATTTTGACATCCTGCTGCCCAGTACAATTTTTGTTTGAGTGTAGTTTAATGATACTAAAGGGATAGTTCACCCAAAAATGAAAATTTGATGTTTATTTGCTTACCCCCAGGGCATCCAAGATGTAGGTGACT
>JAUMHQ010000081.1:3633567-3648927 GCA_032361165.1 Enteromius paludinosus
ATTTGTCTGTGAATGTTTTTTTACTTTGAAAGGTTTGGTGCCCATCCACTTCCATTAAATGACTACCAGACTGCCACTTTTAAAGTTAAAAATCTTCGTTTGTGTATTGCTGAGGAAACAAAGTCACCTACATCTTGGACGCCCTGGGGGTAAGCAAATAAACATCAGATTTTCATTTTTGGGTGAACTATCCCTTGAAACTGCTTTAAAACACTTACATGTGACTGGAATTGAAACACGGCCAGGGTTATATCTGCTGTGTGTTTGCTGTGGCAGGGCGGAGGGATATACACGGCTCTGCCCCAAAACGACTCGTCGGACTGCATGAGCTGTCAAAACTTCTGCAACAACAACAGGTGAGAAAAAGCGAAATGTAATACAGTGAGAAGTCAAGCCCAGTAGCTTGTTAATGTTTGGTGTTTACATGCCTGCAGAATTATGTTTTGCTCAGCACGCCTCCAGTCAGCAAACCAATCATCTGTTCCATCTGGTTCTCATTTCACCCCTGACCTGAGCTTATTCTGTTCTGGGCTAAACGCACTCACATACACACATGGCGACTCCCCTCGACGAGGCTTGTTTGTGTACTCTAGTGTGTCCGGCAGTAACAGTTTACACTGAACGCACCCTTGCTACAGTCTTAATGAGTGCAGTGTTTATTTAGCCGCGGCCAGCGGGAGAGCTGAGGGAAATCCTTCTGAATGGAGCTGATATCAGCGTACCAACTAACCGTGTGCATCTGTGTACGCTTTATATCCCTGATTACTTCTTGAGTGAGCATACAGTTATCTGCATGTGTATTTATACTCTCAGGTATTGTTTGTTTATGTGTTTATGTGTGTGTGTGTTGTTATCAGCATGTGCAAACACACAGAGGCACAGGCTGTTGAGTCTGGTCAAGCAGCGTAGAGACTCGCGGAAGTAAATCTGTGATCTCAGATGCAATCAGAGTTTGACATTGCAGAGATGCTTGTTTCAGCTGGTACACAGGCTGCACTATAATGGTTTTATTCACAAAAAGACACCCTTTTACACACCCTTATATCCTTTTTAACCTGTGTGATTTTCTTTGGGAAAACACAAAAGTAGACGCTTTGAAGAATGTTCATGCCGCACAGCACACTAGAATTATATTGTGACAAGGGATGTAAAGGTCACACTTTATTTTAAGGTTCAATAATCTAATTTGCTGCTTATTAATAGTGCAGTAGTTAAGTATTTGGGTAGGATTATTGATGCCGAATATGGTCATGCAGAATATGTGCTGTATGCATATTAATAAACGGTCAACATGTTTATAATAGGCATGCTAATTAAAACTAGTTAATAGTGAGAATTGGTCCCTATAATAAAGTGTTACTTATATAATCACCTTTGCGTTTATAATAAATATGAGTCGAGTGCATGATTTTAATACATTAATTAATTTTTGGTTTGTATTGGATATTGTGCATCCTCGTTTTTACATAAATTTTTTCTTTGCTGGCAAATCATCGCACGTTTTGTTTGTTAACATTAGTTATTGCACTGTGAACTAACTTTTATTAACTAACATTAACAAATATTAAAGAGTGTAATTAATGTAATGTTTATTGTTTGATCATGTTTCTTGTTGTAAAGTGTAACGCTTAGTTTGGAATATATGTTTCAGCCTCGGCACGTGCAGTGGCCGTTATTTACGTCTTGTGTTTGTGTTTTGCGAACAGGTGTTACACAAAAACCAATGGCACTTTCTCAGGTGGCACTCTCCCTCTAATGCACCACGTAGCAGCGCGCCAACCCGATGGGTTGGAAATGATGCCTCTAAACCCCATTTTGCCTCGCTGCCGTGGACGTGACAGCCCGCAGCTCAACAGCTCCCAGGAGAGAGATCCAGCCGAAGAGGTAGAGCAGGGCAAGGCTCCACCCCTTTCCCAGAATTCCCCTTGTCTGCCAGTGGAAACAAAGTCCACCCTCGAGCAGCAGAGAGGTGAGAGAGTTTCAGCGGTATAAAGACCTCTCTGATTCACTCCCTCTGAATGAGGAAAGGCAGTGTTTCTTCTTGCTCTTCAGGAAATTACTGCATTGGCAAACTGTAAATTACCCATCATGCAATATTATTTTACCTGACTAGACTGCTGCATACTGGACTTAGTGCATAAATCTGTTTGTGTGTGTGTGTGTAACAGGAATTCAGCCCATGCAGCTTGACGACTCAGAGGGTCCTGTGGTGTGTTGGGAGCGACTGGGATTGCCTGATCTGGACTGTAAGGAAAAAACAGCCTGGATCTCTACTGGAAGCCTGACTGGAGATCTCATCCAGCCTAGTATACAAGAGATCTGAACACGTCCAAACCAGAAAACACTTATGCATCAAATACACTAAACGAGAGAAAATTGGGAACAGGAACATGAACAATTTTTTAAAATATATGAAACGGCCAGTGATGGATTGGTCAGAGACATTGTGTGACTTGAAATGGACACTTAACTGACTGCTTGCAGAGCTGGAGAAGACTGACAAGACAAAGAAGGACGGAAGAGACTTTTAGGCAAAAATTATGGAAGACTCAAAGGCTGAAATGATCCCACTTGTGAGAGGACTTTTAAAAGTAAAAGCAAAAACTCTTTAGATGACTTATTTATTTTTTGTAGTAGTAAAATATTATTTCATATGAATGTATCTGTTGTAAGAAAAAAGTTTGTCTTTTATATTATTTATGCTTTTTTTTGATGAGAAACCTTTTATTTTTTGTTGTTTATTTTACTTTTTTTTTTTTTTTTCCACACAGTGTGGAGTTTAGCCATTGTACGTGTAAAGTTTTGTAATAATATAAAGAGAAGATTAAGTATTACACCTATCCATTCCCTCTTATGAAGTTTTAATGCTATACCATACTTTACGCTCTCAAACTGCCAAATTGTGATGAATATTAATTTCATATGGCCCCTCACCATGGTTTATTGCACCCCTAAAACACATATGTTATCCACAGCTGGAACCTAAGAAGCCTGCAAGCTCGCAACATTTGGTTTTGTGGTCTTCACCTAGCCTAAAATTAGTTGAGTCTGCACTGTCGGTGCCTGAGGGATATCAGAAATATCTGCTCAAGTATCTGGTAATTGCAAAAGCTCTTTGAAGTTTCCCACAGTCAATCCCTGCAGCCTCCCAGCCACGCCTCCCCACTGCTCTCCACATCTCTTTGTTAACCATAAACAAACATGTGAGTGCTTGATTGACCTTTGACCTTCCCAGACTGTGTTGAAAGGCAGTGGTCATGTTGACATCACGTGAGTGTTTTTGTTTGGTTGCTTAGAGGAGCTCATTACTGCGGTCTCCTTATTCCAGCTTCAGATGTGGTTTGTACTCAAGCTGACTGTCTACATAAGCAGATTCCCAAAGGGAGGATTGTGCATTGTCATGTATTACAATTGCTTTAACAGCTGATTTCAGACTGGCTGGATTAAGAAGATGTGTTTTTATAGTTTCGTCTGTCATGGGATATCACATCAGTATTTTTGGGGGAGATACAGTATAAGTGCTTGATGTGCTATGGAAACATACAGTAACTTTCATGACCCCAAACATCCTCCACCATCATCCATAAGGAGCATTCACTGATACCGGGCTTCAAAAAATGTCTCCTGAACTTTTGCACTGATCACTGACAACTAAAATGATGATAAAAAAGAATTATATGTTCCCTTTATGTGATCTTGACCTCCCTATTCACATAGCGACTCCTGGCTACACCCTTCCTGTAAAAGCACAAAGAAAGTCAAATGCATACACAGCCAACTCTAACCGTATTATAAGAAAACCGATAAGCTCATCAAATGCATCCACTAACTATTTTTTTTTTTCAGTAAAGAAAACATTTTCGTATCAACATTATGAGTGATTTGAGTTTTTAAGTTTTTTAGTATTTTCAAAAACGGGGCGGTATAGCATGAATCAGTGTAAATTATTTTATTGTCAGTTTTCCCTGTTGTAATGGTGGAGAAACAGTTTGGGAAGAATCTTGCTAAAAAAAATTAAAGTCAATGTTTATAGCAGCGTTCAAAAATATCTATGCAGAAATTTGAATGCTATTTTAGGTTTGTTGCTGCCAGAAGAATGCAAAAATACAGATTATTTGACCACTGATGGAAAAGAATGATTGCACCGACATCTCACACAATTTTTCTTAGAGATTGAGAATTTAAGAATTTCACTACTAAATATTGTCATTAATGCTTCTATTTTAACTTGACAATTAGCTTACTTGTTCTAAAAAAACAAAACAAAACATACAGATTTATTGTATGTGATCTACCTTAATATTCTTGAGCTAGGCTTTGTCAGGTTATGACATTATAACTTGCCTAACAATGACTGGGATGTTAAACCTCTATATATTTTGGCCTGAGTTCTAAGTTAAGTAGGCTGGTTGGAGTGTATATTGGCTAACACAGCTGTCAGCTTTAAGTCTCATAGTCCTTAGTGAACCCAGTCAGTGTCCTTCAATTATAGTGCCAGCTCTGCCACCAGACACTCAGGCCTGTTGGTTATTCCCTACAAACCCTTTGACATCAAGACGCTTCCATCTGTCATTCTTGGTTGGAAAGAATAATGAAGATGGAAGAAAGACAGCAGGTCTTACTGTTGCCAGATTGTGGTGAACCGTTTAGCGCACGATCCAGGCCACTTCAAGGTGGTTTCCTGAATACTGGCTGGGCTTACGGTGAGTGGATTTAAAAATTTCCCTTCTGTTCCACTGGGCTTCAGCTGGAAAACCAAAGCCAGGATCTAAACAACAGGCAAAGGTAGGCTTAGAAACCTGAAGCACATCAGATCACGCAATGATAGCTTATCCTCCAGGACCTGTTAATTTTTCTTCAGTATTGTGAAGATGACATTTAGAGTACTGACCAATATACTGTAGCTTGAGCCACAAAGGCATTCCTGTTGCTCAAATAATAGAGAAGGATTCTAGTAACGCCAAGGGTTCAATACTGGGTAAAACTGATCAAGTGGATGCCTTAAATGTAGTGTACTTTGATTAAAAGTGTTTGTAAGCTGTGTAAATGTGGGCAAGAGAATCAGAACCTTTTACCAAGGCACTAAAAACAAGGTGCTAAAACCATACCTGTATTAGGGTTGGGTCGATAGACGATAGACATCACGATGCTGAGCCAGCATCGCGATCCTCCACCCCGCCGCAGCAGCATCAATCATTCCTGCACTCGATCTTCTCTCACCTGCTTACGCGAACACTTATTTTTATCAGTCGTGGAGCGCGCCTTGGTGTTTTAGTTACAACTAAACAAAGCCCATACCCCCTCGCCCCCCCCAACAACCGCCGCCTACGACGACGATGCCATCGTCCATCGCGATGTTTCACGTTAGACATCGTACAATGCCAAATTGGTCGACATCGCCCAACCCTAACCTGTATTGGCAATTAGGTTCTGGAGGGTCACTGTCCTGCAGAGCTTAGTGGCCTAATAAAATATACATGTAATTTTTAATCAATTTTAAAGACATGTATTCTCAGAAAAACGCACAAAAGCGATTACTCGTGTGGCACCTTTTAGGTACTCGTATGTAACTTTAAGGTACCAATTAGGTACAAAGGTGTATCTTTTGAAAAGCAACTGTCGCAGTGACAGCTTCTGCACCTTTATTTCTGAGAATGTAGGTAAGATTGTTGATTAGGTACGGAACTAAACTCAGTGGCCCTCCAGGACCAAAACTGCCCAATCCCTCTATTGGGAAAGAGTCCAGCAACAATAGATGGGAAAAGGATACTGAAGAAGAATAAAGTAACTGTGGCACGGAGAGAAAGAAGAGGGATGTTGACAGAGGTCTCAGGTCATTTGATGAAATGAAGATAAGGTTGAGGACCTCCTGATAAAGACCTGCTTCTGTCTGAAGTCGCTCTCTACTTACCCAGCCTCAACCCTGTCCTGTTGCCTCCTGCACAGCACTCAGACCCCTTATTAAGGGCACCATGGGAACAAATGTGGCCATTGTCCACCCCAAAAATTCCTCCCCCAGTCTCTGAGAGGACCTGTTAGCGCCCTTTCCAACCCCCTCCTCCGCCCACCATTCTTCGCCTGTCTCTTTGGCACACCCTGAATGAATGTAACACTCATGAATTAGGCCGCGATTCTTTCTCTTTTCTTGTCTCTTGTTCTGAGAGTGGCCTGATTTGACTCGGCTTCCAAGCCGTTTATCCACGAGAGGTTACAAAACCGCATAAAGACTCTGGGACTCTGGCCCTCCCCCAGACCTCTATTATTTTAAGCAAATTTCAGCTCCATAATCAGTGTTGTCCAAATAAACTACCATTTTCTTGATCAAGATCTCCAAGCCGACAGGAAATGTATGCAAGACTTAGCAGATCAGCCGATGATTGGGTTGTTATTCCATATGGGGTTTGAATTATGGATGGTTATCACTATATTTCTGTTGTGCGGATTGGATTATGGTGTCGTAATGTTAATTTACAAGCTTTCTGTTATTCCTGAGGTCTGACCTGCGTTACGCTTCTGAGCTCCATGTGTCTGTGTTTCTGCTCATAATTAGACCAATGATGACAAGTCACTTAAACATGCTGACAGCACTAGCCGTTACCTCAGTCAACCTTCACAACATTTTCCAATCCCAGTTGACGATGTGTGAAAGTTTTTTTTCTTGCCTTGTGGGGTAGGAGAAAGAGTGCAATGCCTGTCAATATGGTCACAGTGTTTATTTGCCAGGCGTGATATAATGGTTTATCCTGGAACAATATTCCTATTAACCAATCATGCATTTCCAAACAAGCGATACTTCTTTTCTTCTGGACAAAGGAGACAACCGAATGAGTATTTTGATGAGTGAAATCCATACAGTGGCAGGACATAAAGCACCTAGGAGTGTCAACAAAGTTCAATGATCATTTCAAGTGCTCCAATTGGTTTGTTTAAATGGCCCAAAATTTGAGGCTACCAATGCTTCCTAAATGTTAAGTATTTCCCACTCCAGTCCAAAGGTGGTATAAATGCACTCTTCGTTACACTTTTTTCTTCTTCTTCTTTCATCAGGTTGTTTTGCGCCAAAAGTTACTGGAGTAAGCCTATGTAAAATGGTCACTGAGTGCAAGTACTGTTTTGCTGACAAACTTGGGTGCCTTTTTAATGATCTCAGTGTACTGCCACTGTCCCGAATTTACCCAACCACATATTTTGGAAGAGTTTGGAATGACATGATGGTGAGTAAATGATAACATAATTATCATTTCTCGGTAAACTATCTAAGGCATATCAACCTATCATTTCCTCCTGATTGTGGGTTAAGGGTTGCGGTTACTACATTTGCTGTTCCAGGACCATCTCCCACAGTACCTGCCAGAAACACAGTCATCAGTATAGTGAGTCATATCAGAAGCAGCAAAAAGACGGAACAATTCTCCCTAAATAAATGTTGTTGTTCATACTTTGTAGGCATATCATTTTGATGCTGCAATTGTGGTGCAATCCAGTTGCCTGAGCATAGCGATTGCCAAGGCTGAATTTCCCATCATAAAAATAACTGAGTTATGTGACCAATATCTATATCGGTAGTTCTGGTTTTCTAACTGATCTATTGCAGCATAGAAGCCCAGACATGGTGGTTTATGGATCCATTACTCAAGGCCAAAAGCTGTTTATTTCCCACACTAAGGGTTAGTTATATTCCTGCTGGTAACCTACAAACTAAATATTTAGCTACTCAGATATTCAGAGACAGATTGACTGTTATTGGTACCTCAGATGGAATGATGGAAACTTGGATGAGGTGAATATTACTTTAGTAGAAAGTAAAGATACTTTGCTTACAGAATTTGAACTACAAAATCAATGTGACCAACACAGCAGTTTATTTGTATTCAAAACTCATTTATTTAAATGTGAATATGTTAAGCCTGACTATATCGCACTGAAATAATAACACAAATATGGAACACTGTCACATAAACTGTTCATGATAGAATACACCGTGATTACTTATATTAAATTAAACTGCTGCTTAATCGCTGGATGGGGGTGGGGATCCTGACCCCCTGGATCTCTCTTCCTCATCCTGCAGCTGCAGCTGGGTGTAGTAAAACCTAACCTTAGGCGGTTCTTCCATGTCGTATGAGGCCTGGCAGGTGTAGACCCCCTCGGCCTCATCCGAGACCCCCTCAATCACCAGAGTGGTTGTGTTAGCGAGCAGGGAAATCTCTCCCAGGGTGCTGGCTAAGGCCAGGAGCTTGGACCCCTGGCCGTAGTTGAAGGCCAGAGGCTCATTTCTCTCTGTCCCAGGCCTGGAGAAGACCCAGATGAACAGTGTGGGCACATCGGATCCACAATGAAGGTGCACAGTGCTGTTTACTGTAGCCTCCACGTGTTGCCTGAAGTACTCGATTTCATCAGAGTCAGGGATATCTAGACCTAAGCAAACACATTCCAGAAAATCCAGAAATCATATACAATTTGTTTTATGCTCACGTGACACAAAGATTCAAACATGTTTTCTTCACAAGGAGAATCAACTCTTAAAGACTTGAAAATTCTGTCATTAATTACTCATTCTCACGTCATTCCAAACCCATTAGACCCTAATAAAGATATTTTTTGATGTTGCCAAAAATCTTCGCGTCGCAAAAGTGAAGTTAATCCACTGATGTCACATGGACTGTTTTACCGATGGAGTGAACCAAATTAAAGTAAAAATCATCAGCCATATCCAATGCTTTTGTCTTAATAGTCCTCTATTATCAGACACTTTCGTCATAATTTTTGGCCAAAGCAAACTTAAATCTTAAAACTCACCCTTAAATCTTATCTTAAAAAGTGCCAAACTTGATATTAAATGATATATATAAGACGGCATTTGGATTTATTTTACCAGGTTTGCAAACTTTGCATTAACTTTATCCTATTAACGTTACAAAAATGGCCCCAAAACATTTGAACATTTGTTGGCTTGGTTTGGTTCGGAAGACGTATTCTCCCCAAGTAAATATGACTGCGTTAATAACTCAAAGGCATAATTAGAACTTCCTATTCAGCATATCGCTACTTGCATCTCCCCTTTAAACATGAACTCTCTGTCCTCTTGCTTGACACACTTCTGTCCAGAAACCTAAAACAGACATTATCCTTCATCGTTGCTCCTTACCTTCTACAAAAACCAAGAGGAAACAACAGAGTAGAGGAAAGAACCGTGTGATCCCCATGGTGCCACAAACTTCAGGAAATGCTGAAAGCAGACCTACACACACCAGGCATTTGGACAGTTTCTCTTCTGTCCCATCTAAACCAGAACCTTCTGATGAAGAGACTACTGGGACTCAGGTAACAGACAGAGTACTCCATCTCAGTTACTTTAAATAATTTATTAGTGCCTTACAGTGCCCTGGTGTGCTTCGTATGATTCCTTTTTTTTCTCTGAGGCAGAGAGAGGGATAGAGTATCTGGAGGTGACACCGCATCATTCATTATTGAGCAGGTCGAGGTAAAGGACTTTTTGAAATCTCATATGAGTGTCACCTGCTCAAATATGAAGAGGTTCTGGGAAGTTCAATGAGAAGAACAAACAGTGCTACACACTATTTACTTGGATTACTAGGTAACAATCTCTTCTGTGCACATGGATTACTGGAAGTGTGAGTGTTCACGCTGAAACCAAGGCCTAGTGGTAATGAGCGCATGCAAGTCAGAGGAAGGAAGTAGAACTACAATCTCTCAATCCATCCATCCATCCAGTTAAATCACTGTGCTTTTATATGGTAAAGGTGAGATCCCCAGAAGAAGTGAGTTCTCAGAAGAAAGAAAACCTTACAGGTCTAGAATTATGCAAGGGTGAGTACTTTTTGACTAGACCTATGCCTGAAATTTGAGTTGTGCGACGTTTATATCAATTTTTGAGGTATGTTGTAGTCAGTTGATTCTCACATTTTGCATTGAACAGAATGTTCTTTGGCAGGAAGGCCACAATTCTGTTCGCATAAAAAAGACAAAAGCAACCCCCCTGCCATTTTATTATCGCAGATGCTGCATCAAACAACGACAATGATGAAAGGTAGATAAAAGGCAGAGATTCCAAAGCGGAGTTGATTTGTGATGAGTAGGATGAGTGGGCCTGCTTTAGATGGGGCGGACTGGACGACCAAATTCCTTACCGGTGAAACACATCTTATTAAAGCAGTCTGAGACTGCGGAGGCCAGACACATCTGCTCCGGCAGACCTACAGCCCTGGGAGGGGAGGAGAGAGAGAGAGGGAGGGAGGAAAGCTGGAAATCGAGAGCAGTAGAAAAACAAAATATTTTGGGGGTGTTTTTTTTTTTTTCGAGGGGGGGGGGTGGTGATGAGAGGAGATAGGATTGGAAAGATCGGAGTGGAAGGTATTACAGGTCTCAGAGTCTTATCTGGGGACAGTTTGCTGGGTAAAAGCTTTCAGGTGTGGCGCCCTTTTAACACAGATCCGGCTGTGCCTGGCAGGGGGGTTGGCAGCACTTTAGAGAGAGGCCCGGATTGCTATGAAGAGCACAGGTCTGTTGGACCTGCTGTCCTTTTAGAAAGAAAAAAGTTTAAAGACACAGTGTGTACACACAGCTGTACAGCAGAGGCAATAATCACATTCAATAAAGGCTTTTCTATTTAACTTTTCATTAGATGGAATCGGTTTTATCAGATGGTTAAAAGCCTGTTTCCGCTGTTGAATAAAACATAAAAATTAAAAAAAAATTTATGTTTTTTTTTAAATTGTGAGATGTATACTTCTAGTCAGTCAGTCTTGCGAGATATAAAGTCCCATTTGCAAGAAAAAGTCAGAACTGTGTGATTTAAAGTCTCAATTGCGAGTTGGAAAATTAGAATTTACTCACATTATTACTCACAACTGCGATTTTATAACTTGCAATTCTTTTTTCCTCAAAATTGTTAGATATAACCTCAATTACCAGTTATAAAGTCATTTTGAGGGGAAAAAATACTTTTTTTTAATGGAAGTCTGTGAAAAATTCCTAGAAATGGAAAATAAAAAAGCAAGTAACAAATAGAACTGAAAAAAAATTTGAAGCAGAAAAACTGAAATTGTATTTTCTGTAAAACGTAATCCAATAAATCCTGATTTTATGAAATACACTTCTTTTAATAACGTAGTAACCTGTAGTTGTGGTAAGATACTATGGAAAGGAAAATAAATAATATTTATGTATTATTTATTTACTTTGTTGTAAATAAATAATTCCACAATAAAAAAGTGGAATGGAGTTATCTTGATGGAATGGATTAAGAGTTTAAGACAGCGACATGGATAGCACAATCTCTGCCAATGATTTCCTTTCTCAGTGATCATCACATGACCGTATAATGAATTCAGCGTCTGGCCTCAGCTAAAACGACTGCAGAAAATGATTGCATCAGGATCTGTGTTTACACACTGAATGAAGAATGCCATATCCAGATCAGATGGTGTTTGTGCTGTAAGTGTCGAGTATGTGCAGATAGTCTGTGTGTCATTAATGTACCAGGCTCTGTGTGCAGTTAATGTGCAGCGCTGCAGTCTCCCTCTCCCTGGTCTTAAATATGTAACCTGGCACGTCGTCCACCCCTAGCTGAGAGCTCTTCTATCTGTTTTTTGTGTTTTCCCCTTCTTTCTTGTATCCCACAGTACTCTCAGTTGGGGTAGCAGTCTGCATTCACTCACATGCACACTTTTTGTCTCCTGGTGAAGAGGTCAGGTATGTTTTGTTCAACATCACAGATACACATACAGCACATGAAGTGAAGCTCATCTCTTCTATGATTTCCTTTTATTTATCTTCTATTAACCTTCTTTATTTGGCTCATCTCATCTTGTTTTGTATCTTCTAAACACTTTTCTCTTCTTTCAAATTATCTTGTCATTGATCGTTTCCTCTCTTTTTGTCCTCATTCTCTTGTCTTCTCAAATCGTCTTAATTGCCTCCTCGTCTTGTTTTCTCTTTTTTCTCATCATATGTATCCATATGTCACTTCTATGGTCTCATCTAATCTCATCTCCTTTCTTCTCAAATTGTATTGTCTCCTCTTGTCTTGGTTCTGCTCCTTTCATTTCTCATCTATTCTCTTTCTTCCTTCCATCTTCTCTCTACATGTTATATTGTCCCATCTCCCTCTTCTGTCCTCACCTCTCAACTTGTGTGATCTCATCTCGTCTTTTCTTCTCCACTGTAATTTAGTCTTATTTTTTCCTTCTTCTATCCTCTCGATTCCTCTTTTCTCATCTCATTTATCCTCCTCTAGTCATCTTGTCCCCTCCTTATATAATCTCAAACTTGTCTCACTCTTCACCTCTCAATTTACAGTATTTCACATGGTCTCCTTTCTCACATTGTCTTCTCTTGTATCCTCTCCCTTATCTCTTTTTCATCTCATTTATTCTCCACGGCTCATTCTCATAATGTCGTCTCAGTTTTTATTTGTCTTCCTCACTTTGTTTATCTTTTTATCCTGACTGGAAATGTTTTTTTTTTTTTTTTCGTATCTTTCTCATCTGTTTTTTTCCATGTCAACTTCTTGACCTTTTGCATTGTCCCATCTTTGTTTTGTACCTTTCTTTCTTCCCTTTTCAACCTCATCTTATCTCCTTTTCTTATCTAGTCTTTTTTCATGTCTTTTTCTTGTTTAAAGTCTGCACCTCTATTCTCATATTGTCTAATCTCACCTCTTTTCCCTCTGTTCCTCTGTCTTTTCTTCTCATCTTGTATTGCTTCCATGTTTGTTTCTTTTCTTTTCTTCTTCTCTCAACTCACTTTGTTTCATCTGCTCTGCTCTTGTCTCCTGTAATCATCTCATTTAGTCTTCTCTCATCTCATATTATTTTACTTCGTCTCTTCTTGCATAGTTGCAGTTTCTGCTCTGCATTGGTTTTGATCATCATGGACCCTGTGTTTGAGGTTAGAGACAGATGACAGAAATACAAGCATGATGAGAAAGGAGAGGATGGCAGAGGACAGCAAAAGTGGACGGCACGGGACGGGACGTCAGAGCATAAATTTTCATAACTTTCAGCCACAGTAGGATTACAGTGGAGCCTGATGCCCGATGGGACATTCCAGCGGCTTCAGATTTATCTTGACTAGCTTCAAGGAGGGTGGCGGACAGGACCTGCTTGTTCATTCCTAATTCTGTCATTACCGTAACTGCTGACAGCTTTGCGTTTAGTTCATACTGTACACGCAAACCACATTTTCCCAGGCTCCATGTTCTGAGTTACAGTATGCTGTGGAATATCTTCGGCTGCCACACCAAGGGCAATACCGTAATGGCTTCTCACAGGCCCACTCAGGCTCTTAATGATGGAGAGGGGCTTGTGGCCTGTCAACAAAGTGTGTCAGGCTCTGAACGGTTGAGCTTAACTGCTTCTCAAAGTGCCGTGGATGTATTTGTGGCTCTGCCAAGCAGCGGATACACTAGAGTGAATTTTACAGCTCGGCTGACCTGCCACGGAGGGAGCGAGAGACCCGTGACACGCCGAGACCGGCCTGTGTGCGTATATGCGCGAACCACAAAACCCTGGAGAGGGTTAGCTTGCGTTTCGGTGGAGCGTTTGCGAAGCGGAACGCAGGTTCACGTCAGGGATGGCGAATGCCGGTGTGTGTATAAGGGAAGGAGGCGGTCCAGCTGACCTGGAAAGTGCCAGATGGGAAAAAGGCACCACAGAGGCCTTCTGCAAACAACATGTGGAAAGGCTTTGGCCTCTAATGTAGCGTGGAGCGTTTATGTACTGCATGCAGACCGCTCTACTGTCCATCAGAACGAAGCAGCTTCGGTGATCGCAGTCGAGTGGCCGCGACGACCTCATCTTCTGCTTCCTGCTTCCTCTTAATCTTACCGACCCCCAGTCGGAGAAAAAGACTCCCTCAGGGCCGTTGCCTCTCAGCCGCTCCGCTTCAGCTGTTCAGTGTGCGGAAGTGCTTACCCACAATCCTCCCTGAGCAGGTGGCCCTTAACAGGCCTCTTTGTTTTCCTGTGTCTTGCCAAAAGAAGCTGAAGGCAGAGGAAAGGATAAGCTTGTGAAAATTAATTTCTTCTTTTTTCTTCTTCCCCCTTTGGTTTCACATCTTGGCGCTCTGCTCTTGGCTCTAGCCGGCCCAAACGTTTATGAAGCATTCACAGGCTCCAAAATAGGATTTCCTGCACTTGTGTGATGTCATATTTCTCAGGGTCCAAGCAAAAACGAAAAGCTGAATTTGCGCTCTGTGGAGAAACGTGAAGCAGGTCCGTGGGGACGTGGTATAAGTGTTTTGTGAGTGTGGCTGGTTTGCTTAATCTTTCATACACGCATTGTCAGTGACCCCTTTGCGATCCCACAAGATGGGAAGAGATTTACAACTCCTCATTTGGCCAGTAGGAAAATACGGTATCTTTCTGCAAATGACTTCCTGAACTCTCTCTGATGTCTATCTCGTATCTCCTCAATCCTCATTGCTCAGTGCAGCCGGCTCTATTTTCCTCCCAGAGTTGTTAGTTTCAGTCTCAGAGCCATTGAGCAATTATGTGCAATTAGCCTTTACAATCCAGTGTTGCTTCTGATGATCTCATGGATAAATGCCATGGGGATAAAGAGAGGAGATTAGGCTTCACATTGAAATCTGAAGGATAGCTGGACGGAAAAAGGCTTCAAAGAGATCGAGGCTGGTGCGGTCCTCTCAACACCTGGCTAGATAACTGACAAAGGACACCATAAGGAGACATCAAGGACAGTGCTGAGAACAACTGGCACAGGACTGCAACAACTGGCCTTGAACTACAATGTGCATTTTCCCAGGTTAAATGTGTTTATTTCTACTGCAGCATGCTGGCCAGTATTTTGCAAGAACCTAAAAACATACAGCAATGCATGCACAATAGAAGTCTATGCGACAAATATACAGAAGTGTGAATTAACAGTCCATTTGTGCTATATTTAATAATAATTTTGTACAATGTGTTTATGTACGCAGAAAAAGGTGTGTTTTTTTTACTGTAGACTAAACATGGCACCATTAGCCATTAGTTCCTCACATACAGGCTGCATTTCGGAATTTTTACCCTATAAGAAATAAATATTAAAATGTATTTGTTATTAATTTTATAAATAACTATATTGCAAGTATACTTTAAATATCTTGCATTTAAAGATATTATTCAGACATCACACAATTCTCATTACCAGTGACATAAAAACACATTTTAGTCCTAATATTGACATGTGTAAAAGTAGTATACTTCAAATAAAGTGTAACTGTAATGTTTATATGAGCAATTATGTTAATATATTTGCACTATACTTTGTATGAGATATATTTATTTTAAAGGTGCCATAGAATGGAAAACTGAGTTTACCTTGGCATGGTTGAATA
>JAUMHQ010000081.1:3665173-3677255 GCA_032361165.1 Enteromius paludinosus
TCACCTACATCTTGGATGCCCTGGGGGTAAGCAAATAAACATCCAATTTTCATTTTTGGGTGAACTATCCCTTTAAAGATTTTTTGCAATTATTTGTGAAATTTATTAGGTACATTTAGGCAACAGTGACTGTACTAAGAACACGGATGACAATGTTGTCAAAAAGACCTGCGAAAAATTACAATAAGGCTGTATTATGCATGCCAGGCCAGTAGTTGGCGATGTCAATACGCAAACATAAAAATGTATATTAATGCATATGACCATTTTCATAAATTAATGTGTTCGTAGTTTACGCTGCAATAATTATGGTACTGCTTACAAAACCTTGCATAAAACCTAGTGTTTAAAAGCCATTTTTGTTGCAAATAAGTTGGAATAGAACAAACAAATATTTATTTTTCTAGCTCTTTCAGGTAAACGAGCTACTAAATTTTTACTCCTACTGTATAACTAGAACCTATTTTAGACAAACCAATCCCCAATATGTGATCTGTTTTAGTGGCTGCAATGTGGACAAGACAAGGTCAAACGTGTGACTAATACGGTAACACTTTGTGGAAAACAATTAGCTGAAATACAAATCCTGCTTTAAGCCTGTTAGCATGCACACATAGCATTAGCCCTTGATCTTACATCAAAGGTGTGTTAGGACACCTAGAGCTTTTTTAAAAGAGAACGAGGAGGTCTAGATTCTGTTAAGAGTTGTTTTCTGTGTTTGACATGGCATGTTAGCACACACGCCTGTCCTCTGGCAGACTGCCTTACTCTGCCACAGCCTCCTACAGCTTGTGTTTATCGTAATAAAGAACAGCGCAGATGCAGCCAAAAATCTCTCCGCAGCTAGAAAAAAAGTACATTCAAATAGCTTTTCATCACTTATTTTCCAAAGTTTGACAGACGTTATAGGTATTTCCTATAACACTAATTAAAGAAACATAAAACAGACACATGGAACGAAGGGCTGGGGAGATGAAGAGATAATCAAAGCCAGTCAAAACAGAAATAAAACAACAAAGCTGGAAGACGTAACACGATCCACTGCAACCTTTGACCTCTACTTCTATCGTTTAACTCACCTTTGAGTTAAAAGCCGGGCTCAACATTCCGTTAACAAGAGCGGTATTTGTCCTGTGTCACTTACAGATCCGAACGAAACCGTCTGGAGCCCGGATCTCTTTTTACTGATGGACGCCAACTATTGTACTCAGACATGAATGTCAATAGGAGGCTTTTAGCTGGCTCGCTTTAGCCTTTAAAGCAGTTGAAAACAAATATATCCTTTTCCCTTTGTTGTCACAGTTAAGAGCTACAACAGGTCAAAATCCTCATAAATTACCAGAAACAAATATTCTCCGGTTTAAGGTCTTTTTGGGTTTACCACGTAAAGCCAAAAAGCTGCTATCTGTTTTGTTATTCTCTGCACCTCCCTCTCAGAGGGACTCCATTTAGAGGTTTCCCTCCCTGACTGCTTTTATTTGTGCAGCGTTGCCTGAAAAAGTACAATCCTGGAGGGATTCTGATCAGACCATGTCAACTTAACACAATCGTAATCCACAAAGAGGAAACATATTCTCTCTGACTAGACAAATACGAGTTCCAGAATGAAAACTGTTAAACTGGAACGTGAATATAGCTCCGTGCAGATGTTGACTATTGAACACATGTCTGTCACGCTGTCAAGTGCAATAAGCATTCAAAGTTCAAATACAATTATTGTCGTTCAACTGCATTGTGTTTCTTGAAGTATTAATAAGTCTTAATCTGTATTATTTTTATTATTATTCTTAATGTATTGTTATCATGAGCATCATCATTATTTATATTATTATTATCATTATAAAGCAGTTAAATTACAATTATGACCATAATAATAATAATAATAATTATTATTATTATTATTATTATTATTATTATTATTTCATTAATATTAATGGTTTCAATAAATACTTTAATAATAATTAAAATAATAATAACAATTATAATGAAAAATTATTTATGTTTGTAATGCATCATGAATGGACCCCCCCCCCCCACCACCAACAACAACACACTTCAATTATTTTTGTTTTATGCTTTGACAAATGTATTATCAAAACTGCTGTCTAATCAAACAAATGCGTACAGTTAAAAAAAAGTCTACATTGTAATTTATTTAATTTACAAAATTCATCATTTTTATTATTTATTATTATTATTAACAACATAACTTGTATATGGTATTAATGAAAAAATATAAGTACATAAACGCAATCAAATCAATCAATTAATCAATAAACACATAGGTATAATTAACATAAAATATTGTAAAATAGCAATAATGTGTTTTGTTTATCCAACTATTTAATTTTTTTAGTGTATTATTAATAAACTGTATTATTAAAAGGATTATAATGCCCTTTTCTCTGACTCCAGAAAATGAATTCTAGGTTAGTTCCAACACAAAATATTGTTTAGAAAGCCCCATGAGCCACAGAGTTGACTCTTCAGAAAGTCAAACTATGACTGACCTGCAGTTGTTTCTGCTCATTAAACATAGTTTTTCCACTAAACATACATTTAATGAGACTGCATAGCGTATCTATGATTATTAATATTTCATTAAAATTATTAATATTTTGCAGTTCTACCACAGTTAATAATGCAGTATATACTGGGTGTCCCCGAGCTGCCAGCGAACAAAGGGGCTGGAATCTGACAGGGCTGAAGTTTGTTTGCATTTTGCAGGAATCAGCACTGGCAAGCCTGGCAAATCCACACTAGTAACTTAATCAGTATCGTGGGCTTGTTGACTCTGCAGGTGAAGAGGAGAGGTTAGACTCTGTCAGCAGGAACTTCATGCTGTGCATGCGCCACGGTGCCTACCAATATGTGACTGATGTCAGGCAGGCCAGGAGGACAGGTAAACATCTACTGGTTCAAATAACAACAAGTTGTAAAAAAAAAAAAAAAAAAAAAAAAAAATGTTTTGTAAGGCAAATGGTGCGATGTTTTCATGGGTTTGCATCATGGGTGCAATACACACAAAAAAATGATGACAGAGAACAAGCATTTTTGACCATGTTGCAACACTGCAAATGTTCCAGAGCTAGTTTCTGACTCGCATCAAAAAATGTATTCTGGACAATATACATCTCCAGGCCATATCTAAAATCCCATGACATATCTTCCTTCTTTACTATACAGTTACCTCGAGATAAAAGAGCTGTAGGAGAGAAGGGTCTAGGAACCTACATGTAAGCATGCATTTGTGAACATAGCACAAGTTCACTGCATTACAAATTACCACAGTAACGTTGCGTGACACATGAACATACAAACAGAAGTCCAAAAATACAGCAAAAAGACATCTGGAGCTCAGCTGTGAGAACAAAAACTCTTTCCTTAGTTCCAAGGTGAAATGCAGTTAATGTTGAAAGCTTGCACATTTAAGATTGCCTTTTTTAAACATTCAACACAGAAAAGTATTTTTCTAAAGGATTTTGGACTCCAGAGGAATGCGTGACTAGATCAGCCGACCAGACCACCTAAACATAAATGTTTCACTGTAAGGTGAAAAGAAACAAACGTGAGAGACTCATGAACTGTTAACGTCTTGGGAAATTCACATGTCTCCAAGTTTTGGTAAACGTGAGTTTGTATCCCTAATAGCTCATTCTGCTAAGAATTTAACTACTATAAAATAATAATAATAATAAAAAGACTCATAAACTACATAAACTATTTCACGAGTTCGCGCTTCCTCAATGATAATAATAACATGTTTGGCCAGCTGTCAGGGGCGAGCCGGGAGTTCGGTGAACCCCGAGCCCTGGTAGCGAGAGCCCTAAAGGAGGGCGTGGCTCGGAGTCCGACTCAAACCCTGCGTGCCCCCCGGGAAAGGAGCGAACGTTGGAGGGAAATGCAAAAACAAGATGCGGAAGGGAAGGAAACTGGCCTATTTATGCTGGTGAAAAAGCGACTGGATTGGCTTACGATGGGGGCGATGCTGATTGAAAGATTGGTAACAGCTGATTTGAGTTTCCGCGCTTTCTCCCAAAATTGGTTTACAACTACATTTATTTTGAGGATTTGTATTTTTGAAAGAGGTCTTTGTATTTAGAGATGGTTCTGCTTAGCATTTAATTGATCAAACACTGTTACATTTAAAAGTGAAAGAAAAAACTAAGAAAGACAAGATGTCTATATTGTTATATTTCGTCGCACAGTCACAGATTGCTTAAGCTTTGCATGATATGTTTTGGCAGGTAAAGATTGTTTTTAAAAACAAGCTATATAAGCATGAACTCACTTTTTTTATGATTTGCTTAAAATCTTGAGCCAAATGTTTGTTCCCAATCAAAATAATTAAATATTTAGCTTTGTCTTTTTTTTTTCTGTTGTAGAAACATCAATTTATGTCGTTGCTTATATCTGCTTTGCTGTTTTGAGCCTATATTTGAAAAAAACAAAACTAAAAACTGAATGTTAACCCTAAATCTATATGACAATTCATGGAAATTGATGAAAACTTGGCAAAAGGTTAAAAAGGGGCAGTGTGTCTGGCAGCTCTCAACATTACAGTCAAATAAATGCAGAAAAAAGTTTTTTTTTTCCTGCATTCCCAAGAAAATTGTGTGCTTGACAGCTTTTTCTGTTCGGTGTCTCTAATAATGCAGACAGGTTTAAAACCTGCAAGTAAGTTGGCAACAGTTTGTATATCTTGTGTGTGTATTCAAGGTGTGGTACTGTAATTCAGAACATATATGCTAACAGGCAGCTGCCTTGAGACATAAACACTCAAAATGTTTTGTTGAATGGAAACTTCTTTTATGATACCTATTTATATGGTACAGTTTTGTTTCTGCATGCTAAGTAAAAGACAAAGAAAAGGGGGAAACAAATGCTACAGTCTCAAGAGTCTAACACAAAGTCATACTGACATGTGAAGAACCAGACAATGCTCTTTCTTTTTCTCTCTCGCACACACACACACACACACATACTCAAATCTCTCAAAACCCGACTCACTTTAGAAACTCCTCATTTGGATCCCAAGCCTACCCAGAATGCTTTAGCAGAACAGAGGTGTCAGCATTTCCACAGAGGCTCTGGTTTTTGAGTTCTTCTTTCTTGGCAGGCAGCGTTTAATAGAATAGTAATGTCCAGATCTTAAAGGGATAGCTCATCCAAAAATGAAAATTTGCTGTTAATTGAATCACCCTCAGGCCATCCAAAATGTGAGTTTTTTCTTTTCAATAGAACAGTAAAGATTTTTAGCTGAAACCGTGGTCCTGGTGATTCATAAAATGCAAAGCAGAGGCACTTTAAAAGCATATACAGAAAACACAACATTTTTAGCCATGGCTTTTGACAATATATTGTCTTATAAAGAGAAACAATTTGTCTGTGCAAGAAACTGAACATCATTTATAACCTTGTAATCCAGACCTTCAGTCAACGGGGAAATTCTGATTCTTTTTTTTTTTTTTAAGTTCAATTCTAGTTGGAGACTGCAAATCATCCGAAAGTGAGGTTTGTTTGAGTAACTTGACACTAACACTTGAAGATGGTTCAGTCTGATTTCACAAATGAATCATTATTTAGGAACCTTTACTGTTCTACTGAAGAGAAAAGGTACTACTGTATATCTTGAATTGCTTGAGGGGGAGCACTAATTGTATGGGTACATCGCCTCACTTTCATTTCAAAGAAATGAAACAATTAATCCCAGAGACTTGATGCATTTGTTTGCTCATCAGCTCCTTTACAGAGCTGTAAGTGAGATACAAATAAACACACAACTAAAAGGTGGTGCCCTGATGATAGCAATAAAGCAAACGTCCTCAATTAAAAGAATATACAAATATACATTTATGCAAAATTGATAAGCTTCTGTGTGAGCTACCAAATTTATTAAATTGTCCAATTATCCAGATTCTAATGGATTTACTTGTGCAGAAATGCCAGAGGTGCCAAGTTGGTTCTATCCAGTTGCTAGCATATAGCAAGTGCTTGTCAGGGAATTGTTATGCTTTTTTGCCATGACATTGGTATGTGGTTGTTGCTAGGGTGTTGTAGGAGGTTGCCAGGGTGGCAGGAAAGGGTGCTGTAGCTGGTTTCCAGAGGTTTTAAATGTGTGTGTTTTACTGTAGGTGGTTCCCATGGTGTTGCTTTGTGGTTGCCAGGGTGTGGTTGGCAGGATAGGGTGGCTGCCAGCATATTGCTAGGGTGTTACAGGAAATTAACAGTGTGTTGCTATGCAATTTATAGGGTACTGTAGATGATTTTAAAGGTAATTATTTGCTGGAGTTATTTTGCTGGAGTTTATTTGCTGGCGGTCAGCAGAATGACGTGGTTGGTGGTTGTCAGGATGTTGCTATTATATTGTAGGAGGTTGCCAGGGTGTTGCTATGCAATTTATAAGGCATTTTGGGTGGTTGCAATTAGAGCCCTGCAAGGGCCTCAAAATTAGCCCAAGCCCGACCCTGGCCCGAGATGCTCAGGCCCGAGCCCGGCCCGTGTCCGACTGCTAATCAGAATTACCAGCCCGAGTCCGGCCCGAGCCCGTCTTTTCCCCTTCTACCAAAACGTCTTATACTGCTGTTTCTGCTGTTAAAATAGTTCAGTTTTGAGTGTAATGGCAGAATGATTATATTTTGTTCCATTTTTTATTAAGCAAGTTTAAAAAATGTTTGTTCGTTAAATATAAGTTTGTGTTTTTTAAAGTACAGAGCGGCAGACAGTGAGCTGATCATAAAGTATGACTGATCAATTTAGCCTTCTCAAATCATCACGACTTGCCTTAAAAAATCGATAGGCATGCTAAAACAGTTCAAACATATAACAAAGTTTAAACGTTAAAAGCACAATACTTGTGAATAAAACGTTTAGCTGCGGAGCGCGGTCTAGTGTTCTATTCACCGGCGCCGCATGGCAATCTTTTAATCACTAATTGACGGATGTCTAAAATATAAAAATAAGGAGAAGCCTAAAACAGGCCCGAGGGCTTTAGTTGCAACTAGTTGGTACAGTATGTGGTTTATAGGGTGTTGTAGCTGACTGGCAAGGTTTGGTGGTTCACAGGAAAAGGGTGGTAGGTGGTTGCCATGATGTTTGTGGTTGCTAGGGTGTTGTTACTGGTTGACTTGGTATTTATATAAAGGTGTAGGAGACATTGGCTGGACAGGGTGGCTGGTGGTTGCTAGTATTTTGCTATGGTGTTGTACTGTAGGTGGTGTCAGGGTGTTTTTATGAGCGTGTTATGATGGTTTGCAGAAAAGGTTGGTTGGTGGTTGCCAGAAATTTGCTTGGGTGTTGTAGGGGGTTGCCAGGGTGTTGCTATACAGATTTCTTAAGTCTTACAGGTAGTTAGCAAGGTGTTAGTATGTGATTGCTAGGGTGTTGTGGGTCATTGCCAGGTTATTAATTACTCTCCTGTTCCTAGGGTGTAGCTGGTGGTAGCCAGGAAGTTGCTATGTGATTGCTAGGTGTAGCCAGTGTAATGGTGGATGTTAGGGTGGAAGGGCATTGGTATGTGGTTGCCAGGTTGCTGTGGATGGTTGCCTGGATATTAATGTGTGGGTGTTAAGGTGGATGGCAGGGTGGTTGGGGGTTGCCATTTTCTAAGGTGTTGCAGGTGGTTGTGGGTGTCTTTTGTTTTCTGTTTATATCCAATTGCTAGGTTGTGAGGGGGTGGCTTTGAGGGCATTTCTAAGCAGTTGCTAGGGTGTTGCATTTAATTGCCAGGTCATTTACATATGGTTTCTAGGTGGTTGCCACAGCTTTTTCATGTAGTTGTTAGCATTTAAGTTGGTAGTTCATAAAGCAAAGAGTATTGCGATGTTTGCTATGTGGCATGTATAAACGGTTGCAAGGGTGTTGCGAGCAGTTTTCAGGACATTGCTTTGCAATTGCTAGGGTGTTTGGGGTGGTTGCCAGAGCATTGCTATGTGATTTCTAGTGGGTTAATTGTTAAAAAATCTGATTTCTGAGAAAAATAGAACTCTAAGCATTCTGTTCATTAGTAGTGATATTCATCTTTGCAGGCACGGCTAATAAAATGTGCTCCTGACTCTATAGGAGACTGAAATGTTAGCCTAGTTTATGTTAGGATCTGGATACATAAATTCTATCTGAATAAATGTACTCTGTAAATAGACAAAACAAAGTTACAGTATGCATGTGCTACATATGTTTGCACTTGTTTTTTTGTTTTTTTATGAATATGCTTACCTTACATTTAATTGGAAATCTTTGGGGAATATAAGACATTGCTAAAACATGAAGATGTACTGTTTATATTGAGTATTCTGTTTTATATCCATGCTTTCAGTTCTATTCTCTCTCTCAGTTGATACGGATAAAAACATTTTCCTCATAGATATGACATTTGAATATGAGTGAGAAATAAAAAAAATATATACGTATATAATAATAAAAATAAAAATCCACAGTATGTTGAACAACACTAAGATTTGCTGGAATCTACTGTAAACCATTTAAGTGCTGGTGCTATAAAGAAAAAACAAAAACATGTCATATTTGTCAGTCTGAGAAGACACACAATTATTTTTTATTTACATTGAATTGCATAAAGAGAAATACAACTCTCCCTCTCTCTCTCTCAGAACCATTGCTGCTCGTCTCCTCTATACAGCATTCATCTAAACACGGTCTGATGTTTAATGACTGTAATTGAATCTCTAAGACTTTATCACACATTAATATTAACTGTGCATGTAGATGTGGTCTTATTTGGCAATGTATTTCTAAATGCATTAATAAATTGTAAAACTGTTCTGTATTACTAATGAGGGATAAAAAAATGTAAAAAAATATATATAATAATAATTAATTGGGTGACTCATAAACCCTGTCAAGAACATGTCTACAAAATAGAAAATATGTTGCATGTGTTAAAATTAGTGCTGTCAATCGATGAAAAAAAATAAAAAATTACTTGTACATTTTTCTGAAATGTATCATGATTAATTCCAACTAACAGTAAAGTTTTAAAATATACTTTTATATTGCAATAATTTCACATTCAAACATTAAATGAATGTACAAACAACATAAAAACAGTATTTTTTATATTTGTATAATATCATCTTTGTTAGTTGTTATAGAAAGCAGGCAGAATTGAAATTGAATTTATCAGGCACATTCTAAATTAAATATAGATAAATCAATAAAGCTATCCCCCTTTTTCTTTGATTAATAGACATCACAGCAGCTGGTTATTATACCTTGTTTTGGCTGTTATTTCTTTAAGAGCTGCCGCTGCTGAATGTGACACAGTTCTGACACAAATCTAATTTACTCTCAACTATTTTTACCTTTTCTGACCCACTTCAGGTCAGGCGTGTTAGATGAGCGAGGCAGCGCTGGGCTGCTCCAGAACATTCAAACACATGTTCTTAAATATGGCCCATAGAAAACATGCTCGCTTAAGGCTAATTGTCTTTTAATTGACTTAACTGACCACGGCGTTGCATGCACGTAGCTTATTTTGCGCTTTGAAATTAAAGGATACAGCCCACAGCGTGCTCTGGTATCTTTGTCCATGTATTTGAAGAGCCCACGCTGCAAGCACAGTACCACACTACAAAAATTGCATGCTTTAACATGCTCATTCTGACACCACTACTAATAACATATGTATATTTTTTAAAAATGATAACTAAAAATTAATTTATATATATATATAAAGAATAAAATATAGTAGTATCTTGAAAATAGAGACTGGGTGTCCATCCATGAATTGGTTGAAGTCCAGCTCCATCGATTATAATGGGAACAATCAAGTTTTGACACATTGCAATGTCTGCACATGTCTCGTTTAGATGCAGTGTAAGGTTGCTGACCCATGCCCTATTCTAATACCACTTAATTTCCTCCACTGCAGAACCAAAGCGGACCTCTTCATGCTGGCCTTTGCAAACGATTCACAGCCTAACATATGGCCTCTCACCTGAGACAGCGTGATGCCGCACTTCAGATCACCTCTGCTAAGGGACAGCGTTAGTCCCTGTGCTACCATCTGCTTTCGTGTTGTTTGAGGAGTAGTGCATCCTCTCAGGGACACAGACAGGTGTCCAGGGAAGGTATATTTACATCGGGTTTATTAAAAGCAAGAAGCGCCGCAGGTCTGCATTATGTCATATAACCATGAATGCACCACTACAGTATCACCTGGCCAAGAAAAACAAAAGCAATGGTTTATGAGGCGATGAAGTAATCCGTCTTATCACAGGGCAGGCAGGAGGAAGGTGAAATGTTTCATTAATTGTAGATCTGTGTTTTGGGTCTATTAAAGGCCGTTTGCAGTGCGTTGGAAGGACAGTAAGCTCCAGTGTTTGGAACAAAGTGTTTCTTATCTGGTCAGGTGATCTGAGCTTCCAGATGAGTTACAAGTCGCGGTGCTAAGGTGAGCTATGAAAGAATAATGTGATATCGAGAAGCTTTCAGCACGCCGAAAACAACAGCACCCAGCTGTGAGGCTCAGAACACTCCACAGTCAACACAACAAGCCCTTTTTTTTCCTTTAGTGCAAACTCTTTGGCTGGATCAAGCTAGAACTTTGCCCTACATTTAAGGTGGAATGGAAATTACTGTGTGTATGTGTGTGTGTTCAAGATTCCTGTTGAGTTTGTTCCTCCAACGCTGCAATTGGCTGGTTGGCAGAGTGTGTGTATACTGGCTTAATTTAAGACTTAAATATTTAGCTTTATGCACCAGTGATGAAGTGCAGTTTCTCTCATAAGAGAAAATTTACTGTATTCTTTCCCCCGTAATGATGATTGTTGGTGTTAATTTTGGTTTACAAAGACCTGGAATGCTGCAGTGGTTAAACATTAATTTCAAATTAAACATTCAGCCCACTCAAATATCAAATGTATTGTAGTCATGTGAAAACAGCTTGTGAATCACAAAATAATAATGATAATAAATGGCTGATTTAATGGCTGTTTTATTTGAAAGCTCAATGAATTAAAAAGCCTTGTTAAGAATTTCTTTACAAAAAGTAAAATTGGTGCTGTCAAATGATTAATCACATCTCATTAATAATATTTATTATGTATATCTAAATACACACACATACAGCATATATTTAGAAAATATTTACATGTGTATATATTTATGTAAATAAAATTAATATAGAAGCTTAACATATTTTTCTTAAATATAGGCATGTGTGTGTATTTATATATACATAATATATGTGTATGTTTATTATGTTAACAAAAACTTTTATTTTGGATGCGATTTAATCCTTTGACAGAGCTAGTTAATATATGACAAATATTTTACAAAACAGGACATTATGTCATAGAGGACCACTGCTGTCTCCTAAAATATCAGATAATTATTATCAGATAATTTTCCCTTTTATGTTGTAAAATGTTGTGTTTATGTAGAAAAACATAGATTTATATACATAAAAATAGATTTCTTTCTTTCTTTCTTTGTGTTATTGACCCAGTTACTGTTGCATTTTCTTTTTCTTTTCTTTTTTTGGTGATTGAAACAAACCAAGTTCTAAGCATATTTAGCATCTAGACCAGAATATCATACAAACTTGGCAGCTAGTTTTTTTGACCCCCAGAAACATCCTGGCACTATGGCAAACATTTTCTTCAGAAGATGAACAAATCTAGTTTTCACTTGCTTGTCTCATTTTCCTACACCTCTCTCTCTCTCTCTCTCTCTCTCTCTCTTTTTTTTTTTCCTGCTGAACACTAGATCTACAAATCAGAGACTGTACCTCCATGTCTCTCTCTCCATCTCACCATCTCCTGTCTGTTTGTGCTGCCGCTGCAATTTGCTCTCTTTTTTCCTTGCTCTAGTTGGCTGATGGCCCAGAGTGTGTTGGAAAAGATACAACCCTTGACCCCCGTGCAAAGTGAGCCGAGCTCTTCCCTGTCTTTATAGAGACAGCATGAAATGGAGAAAGAGACGGCAGAGCTCACTGAGGGACTGCGGCCTCAGTCACTGCACACACTGCTGTTCTGTGGCCATGACAATCTGTTTATGCTGTATGTACTGCCCGCCCCCTCTCTCTCTCTCTCTCTCTCTCTCTCTCTCTCTCTCTCTCTCT
>JAUMHQ010000081.1:3703821-3717340 GCA_032361165.1 Enteromius paludinosus
CCGTTTCTGGGCATTTTTTCCCCTTACCTAAGCTACATACCTTCTATGTACATATCAGAGAACAATTTAAAATATTTACTTTCTTTAACAAAGAAACGTGTGGTTTTGACAAGTGCGTCTTCTGGCTCCCCTCTTCTTCTGTGTGACAGGCGAGTGGCAGAAGCATAAAAAGTTGTGTAACGCCACCTTGTGTACTGGGGTATTTCTGTTTTTCATTAACCGCCGTCAGCTCATTTTCTCCGTTCTCTCCTCTCAACAACAACACAGCCATTTCAAGCACGGAATAGTTCAAAGCTGTTTTGGGGATTTAAATAATGGCACAAATACCAGTAATTTGATGATCACAAAAGATATTGCATGATTCATTTTAATGCTCTCCTTCATGCATTTTGCGGTTTGAAAGGGAAAAACTCCCACAAATGCGTATTCAATAAGTGCACATTTTTAGTAAAGTCCTGACAGTACAATTTTAAAGCCAAAAGATGGTTTGCGTTGGTGCAAGCTATTAGTAAATGTGGCCTAAATGTTTCTTGAGTAGCGTATTGTAATGATTTTTGATTGTTCATGTGACACTTGTGAGTGAAATATTGATGCTGAAAATTCAGCTTTGAATCGCAGGAATAAATAGCTTTTTAAATATATATCAAAAACAGCTATTTTTTATTTTGTACTAGTATTTCACGTTACTACTGTATTGACTGTACTTTTGATCAAATAAATGCAACCCTGGTCAGCAGGAAAGGCTTCTTTAAAAACAAATAGACTTGAGATGGTGTTGGTGGAGGGTTGAATGCAGCACTGTAATATTATTTTCTACCTCTTTCATTGGTGAGAAAACATTACAGTACAGCGCGTAATATAATAATAATAGTGGTCAGGCTGCAATGGAAGGCGCTGATGACTAATAATGCCTGTGCAAACCGTTTGCGCGGAGGAATGCAAATGCATACATTAAAAGGCAGGTAGGACAGCCAATCATAATACATTTGATTGGACAAACATGTTATGGTTCTACACCTCCCACAGAATAAAGAAATAAATATGGACACATTTTTTCCAGTTAACTGATTGATGCTACTGATCACCTACCTGGCCTTTAATGATAATAATACTAAAAACCACACTTTTCCTTGCTCACAAAATGTTATTTGTTGATATTGATATTAGTGTGTGAGATTCTGATATTAACAATGTAAAGATGTTCGTATATGCTTGTGCTTGGGATGAAAAATCACTTGTTTAGAGAGTCGTTTCCTGTCTGAGTGGACGGTTCTGTGTCTAAGTGGCCAGAATGTACAGTAATGTGGACCAGACTTTATGCCAATTATTTAAAGTCAGGCTATGGGAGATTTTTACATATGATACTCAATAGGTAGTGAACAGACAAACTCTTTTTTCTCATGTCTCACTGTATCTCTCGATCAACAATCTAAAAAAGGCCACACTTCTGGAATTCCCCTTTAAACTGGAAACAAAGTAAAGCTGAAACTGGCTGTTTTCAGCAACCCCAAAATGCCCTGACCTTTCCTAGCACATGTGTGTGTGTGTGTGCGTGTGTGCATGCTTATACAGTATGTGTGTATCAGATGTTACAGAGCCAAATGTGCAAGTGCTTGTGTTTTCCTGTTGGTTGTCCTGTTGTGTGTGTCACTCACTAATTGAGCGGGGGTTGAGAGAGAGTCTGCGCTCAGACAGGAAGTAGAATAGAGCGGGGTGGAGAGACTGAGGGGGAGGGAGACTCGATGCTACAAGTTCCTGAATGTCAACAGGTCCCTTACTGTGGCACACACACACAAGTTCCCTTATGTGGTTTAGTGATTCTGAAAAAAACACGTCCGTGTCATATTTCACACCAGCACAAAAGAAAAAAATTCTATATATATATAAAATTATTATATTTTACAGAAATAACCCCAGATTTGTTGTTTTTTCAGTAATTGTGACATTGTTGTTTTTATTATTGTAATTTGTGTGGAGGTTTTACTTTTTTCCAATTATTATTAATAGTAATTTTCATAAATGCATATTTGCTATAGAGTGCCAAAAAGGCATTACAAAACATAGGCATGTCACACACACACGTTTTTTCCTTTGCTTTATTCTAATGACAATTAGACTTCAGTTTAAAAAAAAAAAATCTATATATATATATATATATATATATATATGCTAGTAATACAAATTTGAAAATAATAAAAGTGAATGGATTGTATGAGTAGATTTTTTTTTAGTAGGTCTATTATTATATTTTATTCTTGGAAAAGTAAAAATGCATTAAATGAGTGCATGAAAGAACCAAAATGAAAAGTGTTGTCATCATTGAATCCCCGTTTACATCACCAATGATATGTTTTTTGCTGCTTGTCAGCAGTTGCTATACAGATCGGATGCTAGTCTGCGGTTCTAGTTCTGGTTGCCCTAGTAACCGTTATGAATGCCACTACCGATAGGATGCTGTTCAGTGTCCATGTCCATGTCAACCAGGTTTTATGCCAGTGAAAATGATCATTCTGGAAGGAGAAAGTTAGACAGTGAGTAATGTTGCTCAGCAAAGATATCAAAGAACTGTCACTGACTTGACTGTGTGCGAGTGAATGAGACTTGTGCCACTAAATTACAATAGTGACAGGTGTTCGCGTTGAAAATGTGCTTAATTGTCATAAAAATGCATATTGTTATTTATGCAAAACATACCTTCTTATTCTTTCTTTTGATTTGGGTTGAAATATGACCGGTCTCGTGAGATCCAGCCAAACTGCTTCTGTCCAATATAAAAAGCAATAACAGGTCTTCTCTTCCTGGATTGCGGAGGCGTGTTTTTCTTTTCACTGTGTGTGTGCCATTTCTTTTTGTTTGGTTCATTGTGCAGTTCTTATTTTATTTCCATTTGCCTGGTGCTTTGTGTATGTCATGTGTGTATTAGACCGAGAGATCAGGGGAAATAACGGGGCAATAGAGTGATTTTGAGAAACTGAGTCATCTGGGCTTCCTGTAATAGCACCGAAGCTCTTCTGTGTGTGCATACACACTCTCACTCTTTCACTCAAACACTCACACCTGTCTGGAAGGTAGAAGATGGGGTTCTTATAGTTGAAAATAAAATGTATCTTTTTCATAAATTACTTGAAAAAAAAACGTATGTTTTAAATATTTTGAAATGTTTAATATTATTTATTGGAGTACACTTTTTAAAAATCGTAATAGTACTGTACGTTTTCACCTTTCCTTAAAAATGTCTTGATTCAGAGCAGAAAGTGTTAAATTCGTAAATAAAGTCATTAGGGTAATGTTGCATGGATTGCAAAAAATGTATATCTACAGTAATAAGGTTTAATGCATTTTACCTGCATGAGTTTATGCTTAAAAGAAGAACAAATATCTGGTAACAGGGTCATAAAAATAAATGTATTTTGCCATTTTTCTGATCCCAGTGGCATATGTTTGTTCCTGTTTTAAACGTCAACTCACTTCATTTTGATACGTTTATTTGTGTCCCCTTCCGTTTAATCTTAATGGTCTTAAAAAGTACTTAAAAGTACTAAAAACTAAATAATTTTTTTTTAAATAAAAAAATTTCTACGCAAATAAATAATAGTAATGTACAGTACACTAATATGTATCATCATGTTAATGCAGTTTACTACATAAATCATATTTCTCATGATAGTATCAGCCGTAATAGAAATATACATTTTCTTGTCATTTTTACAATGAATTAAAAAAATAGTTACAATTTTTAGTGACTGTTTATTAGAGCATGCTTTAATTATTTTAATGTTAATTCAAAGAAAAAAATACTTCCAAAAATCCATGTTGTTGTTTTTTTGCCCATCACAATAGTAACCATTAACTTTTAGTTTATAGTTGCTGTATTCGTTGTTTTTTTGTTTTTTTTGTTCTTAAGATATTTTTAAAGTTTAAGAAGTATAATTTGTTTTATTGCACTAATACATTATTATTTTATTTTACATTTTTTTGTTATAATTAATTAAAATAATGGTGGAGCGAATCAGAAATGGATGTAAGAACTTTATAGTCTCTATCCAGCTTTTTTCCAGGAAAACTTCCCTTCTCTCGTCTCTCTTTCTCTGCATATATTGTTCGCCCAATTGAAAAGCAAACAGAAAGGCATTCAAATGAAATGCAAGTCACCCATCCACTTCAGACCACTCGACTGCCACACCTGGAAAGGGCCAATGATTAAAGAGAAAGTAGACCAGAGAGAGAGCTGACTCACTCATTTACGTAAACTGATGTCTGCTGGGAACAAAAGAGGATGCAGAAAAGGTCAGCTCTTTATCTCTGGCCGCCGCCAACACTGCGTGCGCAGGCCGAGGACGCCACAACCACAACGCTCCTTCTTCCTCTCATTTTCACTCTCTCTCTCCCTTGATTTCTCCCTCACTGTGTCTGGTATTCAAGGTTAGGGGATGTTTGAAGGCCTTGTGTGTCCTCTCATTCCACTTACATGCCAAAACATTTCTGGAGCAGTCTGTGTCTGGAGTATATGAAAATGCTATCCATTTTAAATCTGCTCTCTGAGTCGGATCGTAGGCGTTGGCTTATATCAGTGTGGATAGAAGCCATACTGTCTTATATAAATATGTGTAATTGATTCTAAATATGTTTACAATCGCTGTTGCTTTGTGTTTTTCCTATTGCTGTCCAGTAGAGGGAGTGATGCGCAGCAAACGCCGGTGTGTGCTGGAGAGAAAACAGCCGTACAGTGGTGATGAATGGTGCTCAGGGGCCGAAACTGAGGAAGAGGATGAGAAACCCCTTTCTGCCACTCACCGTGAGTTCACTCACACACACACACACACACACACACACACACACACACAAACACAAAGCACAGCCTGCCAGTCTGAACCTGTACATAAATACTGGCTTATAAACCTTAATGAATGTTTCTTCCTGTAGACTGTTTACACAAACGTCTGGTTGACGTTGTTGACAAAAAAAAAACACACAGTGCTATTAATCCAGTGAAAAAAAAGCTAAATGTAATTCAGCTTGCATTCATATATCAGAATTAATATATATAAAAGATTGAACTTAATGTAATTGAATAAGTATTAAAACATAATAGTGTATTTTACCTTTTTACAAATTAACAGTCATTTTAATTATTAAATATAATAAATGATATATGGGTCTCTTTCTTCTGATCTTCAGAAAGTTATTTTGTCTAGTCCACATTGAAAAAAATATAAACTTCTTATTATCAACATAATATAAACACTCAGTTGAGCTTTTTCTAATATATAACGATTTTATCAGTTTAACTCAAAACTGTTCTAATGAAATTACACTCACAAGTACCATTTCGATTAATTAGTGTCCAGGCAATTTCCAAATATACTGGACAATTAAATATAGGACAATTAAATGTGGGTGGGGTCATCGTATCCCAGGGGGCTTCTTGCACCATCTTACCACATTTGTAGTAGTATCTGTTCACCTCTGTAAAGGTTTACTCAACCATGACAACTTCCACTTCTGAGAGCCCCGGAAATGTGAAAAGAGACCATTATAAATATAAGCATGTTAGGAAGAGAAAAAAAAAAAGTTGAAATATAAATAAACATTAATTGCACACATAAAAAGTACAAATACACAACTATATAAAAAGTACATCAACTTTATATTGATATATTGATTTTAATTAGCTTAAAGTTTCAATAGATAGACAAGCCAGCAAAACTTTTTGTAGAAATGCACACCATTGAGATCTTGGCCAACCAGCAGATGTCAAAAGAGCAACCTGCAACACTTCACACTCTGTTAGACCGCTTAATCTACAAAGCCTTACATTCTGTGTGTGTTTGTGTCTGAAAGTATGGTTGTGCATCCGTCAGTTGCTGACCACAATCCTGGAGTGTATGCGCCCTGCACTACCTGCTATTCTGTACCAGAGACAACCTGAGAAAGAAGCATTGAAGACTTGTTTGCATAGCAAACAAAAAACAGATAGACAGCCCTACTAATGGTTATGAACTGAACTGCTGCTTCCATATCATTCCATGTAAACATCAGTTTTAATGGTGCTAAAAAAAGACTTTCTAAAAGAAGACCGTGATTTTGCCAAGACATGATCCTGGATCAACATTACTGTCCAAAACTCCCAATCCTTACCCTTAAACCTACCCCTACCCAAAATTTATGCCAAAGCCAGTGGGAAATGATAGCTGATTAACAAGGGCGCAGAAGCACCCACCCATGATGATAAGCCTAAAACAGATCTTTCCAGAAACACTATTCCACAATTCTGATTGGTTGATTGGAATGTTGTTCTAGGATCAACAAGGATGTTGATCCAGGAACATCTTGTACTTGGTGAATCACGCTCACCATGCTGACTTTATCTATGCACTTCAATTTCATTGGTCCTAGTATGCATCATCAGTGTGGTAGAATCAAATGTGTCTATGAAAGAGTATATGAAACTACCACTGCATTGCAATAAAGAGAATAAAGGTGGTGTGAATGTGTTCAATTGTCATAAAAACATATAATTTGAAAGAAATTATTATTTTGTTTAGTTTCAGTTTTTTTAGCATAGGCTTAAATAAATAAATAAATAAATAAAGACTCTTATATCTACCCTAACCATTGCAGGACTATAGGTTTATCTGATTGTCAGCCTTAGTCACAATTAATTTTCATTGTACAGTGTAAAAAGGGGTGCAATAAAAATGGATGGTAACTGAGGCCGTTAATATAATGCCTAAACCTCCATCAGCAGTAAATGATGAAAGAACTGCAGCTATATTGTATTGTATTGTCATTTGTATAAGAAATAGCAGATGCAATATTATAAAAGTAAAAGTGTATCGTTGGCATTTGACTGTAAACTTGCCGTTTGATAGAATTATAGGTATTTCATTGAGCTTTAAAGCTATTTTCCCCTCTTGTGAAGAAAGCTCAGCCTTATCTGTTTATAGACACATGACTGAAGGTGTGTCATGAAACATTACCTGCACAAGCGCAACACAACACCCCTAACAAACTCCGTATTGACCTTTAAGGAAAATGTCTTACTCTCTGACCTTGACTTTGCCAAGTCATATCAAAAATGTTAAAACATTAAGATGAATCAAAGGTTAAGAAATTAATTGTGTGTGACATTCATGAGACAGAACATGGCATGTTTGTTTTTCATTTTGTTCAAATCTTGAGTGTTTCATATCTGCCCACATAAATTCATGACGTAAATGCTAATCCATTAGAGATTCATAATAGAACTGAAGGTCTGGGGAGTTTTCTGTGGGATTTAGCTCCTCCTTGTGGTTTTCCAGAAGATTTTATGGTAGTAAACAAACATTTAGGTTATTGGAGTGAAATGTCATAATAATGTTAACATTCTGACAGTTTGTAATCTTTATGATTTAATTTTTTAATAATTTTAAAAAATCATATGTATTTGTTAAAATAAAAAATATATATCTTTAAATGATGGTTGGGCGTACATGTTTACAAGAATCACTGCATCCAATGTATTTTTGTGAAGAAAAAAAAAACATGACATATGTCATTTATTGACTTGTAGCAAGATCTTCTGCCATTACAAATATTTTATCACTTTTTTTTTTATCTTCTCACAGGTGATCATGTGATGTGTCCTAGTCAGGGCCACTCTGGTTCATCTGCCACAGGCCATGTTGGTGATCCTGGAGGTCCAGCACTAGGTGGATCTGGTGTTCGTACAGATCTGCATCCTCGTCCCCCTCAGCAAGTAGTGTATGTCTTCACTACCAGCCTAGCCAACAGGTCAGTACGATTGCTTTGTTCAGAGACAGTCATTTCTGGAGTCTGTTTTGAACAAATAGGATATTTACCATACTGTGTAAATCGACATGTCTAAGGTGGAAATTTCTGTGAAAGCCACAACAAAGGAGTTGATTTATATGCACGTATCTTCTTAGCAGCCAATTTTCCACCAAACTCGTTCAGCAGGTGTAGCAGTGTGTTTTTACAAGCCAATGTCATGTGACTGAATAGAAAACTATTAAAATCACAACAAACAGTCCTCCCCCCCCCCACCCCCCATTTTTTTTGTTAAGCAATTTTAACAACCCTTTTATTTTGTGCAGTGCTGCAGAAGCAGTGATGCATGGCCACACAGACTCCATCCTCTTGTATCACCAGCAGAATGTCCCTCGTACCAAGCTGGAACAGGTCTGTATGTACAGACACATGGTGTACCTACATGGCCTTATATTTTTGTTATATTAGGGTTGTGAATTACATGGGTTTGTTTATGTTTGTAATCACAAGCCATGTTTTTATGTTCTTTAAATACTAACGTAGAGTGGAATAATTTTGTCACAGCATCCCCACTTGCAGGTGCTTGGTGGTGTGAGACACTGCATTTGTTTAAATAGCTATTTAAATCACAATAGTTATCTTTGTTCCTGTTTCTGTTTTTGAGAAACAAGTCTTTTGTGATTTATTAAACTGAGATTAATAGTGACATTAACAGCTCCCCTTTCTTTCTTTTTCTTTTTTTTCTTTCTTTCTCTCTTTCCTTTTTCGTATCTGTCTGAGCAGTCTTCTGGCATTGGAAAACTCTCCAACCTGGCAGAACAAATCAGCTCTAGTCACAGTCCGCCCATTGACACACCCAAATCCCAAAGTGGTACGCCCCGGCCAGCTTCTGTTGGTGGAGTTGTTGGAGGACACCTTCCAGGCACCAGTACTCCTTCTTCTACAGGCCATCCAGATGGTGAGCCAGCCCAAACCCTCAGAGGAGGAGTAACGTCAAACAGCAACAGCCGCTCTGCAGTTCATTCCCTGGGCCAAGGAAGTTCCGGTCCACAGTCTGTGGGGGTTTCAGGACCAGACGGAGTGGACAGGGCAGGTACAATTGCCCACCATGGAGCAGGTGTGTCTCCTTCATCAAGTCCCTCTGCATTATCTGCACACCGTCAGAGTGAACCGGGCCAACGTGGAGGGCCAGGAAACACAGATGGCCTCTCTAAAGAACAGCTGGAACATCGTGAACGCTCTTTACAGACTCTTCGAGACATTGAGAGGTTGCTTCTCCGTAGCGGAGCCGGTGCAGGCCACGAAGAACCAAGAGGTCCTAATGGCAATCCTAATGGCACTAATGTTAATAACAATAATAGTAACGATGGAGGTAGAGTTTTGGAAGATGGTGAGAATGGTGGGGGGAATACTGGTAATTGCCACAGCAACAATGCTGGTATGCCTGGTATGCCCCCTGTTGGTGGAATGAAAAGGTATGAGGAGCCGTTACAGTCCATCATCTCACAGACACAGAATCTTGGTGGGCCTGGATTGGATGACTCACTGATGGGCCCACACCATGTTATGCCACCACATTCCCACCACCTCTCCTCACCCTCAGGGTTAGATATGGGGCCCCTTCTGGGACCTGAAGGTGTAACACCAGAGCAGCTAGCTTGGAGGAAGCTGCAAGAAGAGTACTACCAGGAGAAAAGGCGGCAACATGAGATGAACCCTCACCAACATCCCCAGCATTTCCGCATGATGCCAGAGATGGGCATGCCTGGGGGGCCTCAAATGCTGATCAGGGGACCCCCACCACCATATCATAGTAGACCTGGTGATCAACAGTGGGGGCCAGGGCCAATGGTAGGGGGAGGAATGGGAGGGAATTCACGACTAAAAGACATGCATCAGGAAGGTCCTCGAGGGCCAAGGTTTCTTGGACAGATGCGAGGTCCTTCGGGTGGTGGGGGTTACCCAGAAAGTCCTGGAGGAATTCTAAGTATGGAGGGGCTGGGGCCTCAAAGACCTCCAAGGCCAGGCATGGGCTGGCTAGATGAGATGCCTCCAAACATAGGTGGTGGAGGCCCGTTTCATGGGTGCTATCCTCCAGGGGGGCCTGGTGGACCTCCCCAGCCCTTTCAGGGTGATTTGGACCGCTCCATAACACGGGAAGAGATGTTCCGCAGACTCCATAGATTGGACTTGCAGCAAATGTCCAGACAGCAACAGCAGGCAGGTCTTGGAGGTCCTAGGATGATGGATAACTCTGGGGGACCAGGCTTCCCCAATCCTGGAATGGGAGGAGGCCCGCCCTCCCGGGGTGATCCAATGGACTTTCCTGGTTCTCGGACTATAATGGGCTCTCCTATTGGTGGAGTAGGAAGTGATGGTGGCCCCACAATGAGAGATATAGTTGACTCTCCTTTAGGGGGTAATCTCAATATGAATATGGGCATGAACATGAATCCACAGGGGCAGCAGTTGTTGGTTCAGAAGCTGAGGGGAGGTCCTGGAATTGGTGGACCGCTTGGGGAGATGTTGAGCCCTGATGACATCTCCCGCATTAGGGCTTCACAGAATGGCCGGGGTGGTGCTAACAAAGGAATGATCCCTGGCCCAGATGGACCTCTTCAGTTTCCCAACCAGAGCACCTTTCCTGGTAGTCAGGGTGATGGCTCATATATGCAGCAGCCAGGCCCTGATATGTTTGGACCAGACCAGCCAGGTCCTCCACACATGAGCAACACATCAAGACTTAGCCACATTCCCATGAACCCTGACCCAAGAGGTACAGACATTGGTGCCCGACATCCTCCTGATCTGCCCATTAGTGTTAACCCAATGGGCTCCCCAGCTATACCCCCATCTCACCAGCTCAAATCGCCCTCTCTTAGTCAGGAGCCATCACCCCTCATGCTGTCGCCCTCAGCAGCAGGCCTGAAATCACCCAGCCAACTACCACAGAGTGGTCCAACACACCCTCCTCTACCAGCAGCCTCTGGGGCTGGAACACCCTCTTCGACTTCTATCAAATCCCCCCAAGTAATGGGCCCTTCTCTTGGTCTTCGTTCACCGTCTGGATCCCCTGGACACCTTAAATCTCCAACCATGCCTGTTGCTTCACCTGGATGGAATGCCTCACCCAAGACTACTATGCCTAGCCCTGGGGGGCCTCCTAGTGTCAAGGTCGCAGGCAATGGAGGTAGCAGCTCTACTGACACAGGTAAATTTACAGGTACTGATACTGATACAGGTGTTCACTGAATTGGTGATTTTCAGGGTTATTTGTATATTTGTGCCTTAGCAATAATTACATGTTTTTGTTTTGTTTGTCATTTTTTTGGTTTATATTAGGTATGTCCCTGCCACCTAGGAGTTCCAACTCAACACCCATCAGTCAACCTTCCAACTCTATCAATCCTAGTATGCCTTTCACATCCTCGCCAGATGCCCCTCCATCCCAGAATCCTTTATCGCTAATAATGTCTCAGATGTCCAAGTATGCCATGCCTAGCTCCACTCCGTTGTATCATGATGCCATCAAGACAATCGCTACATCAGATGATGAGATGCTACCTGATAGACCCCTCCTACCTGGAATCAACATGTCAGGTACAGATTTTACAGTAAATTTGATTTCCTGTTTCAAAATCTAGAACTAACACTGCATTATTTTCTCCTCCAGATCATCATTTGATCCCATGTTACACTATTTTATCTTATTTTCTTTATCTAAAAGAGATGTTTCATTAACATCATTACATGTAACCTTTTTTCCAGTAGGCAACATGGGGAATCACCAGTCTACGCAGATGCTTCTCACCTCACAGGGTTCAATGGGACCTCACAGCAGTCCGCAAAGTCCAATGGGAATGGTTCTCCAAGGAGGTCCACAGCTATCCCACGATCCTTCAGGACCTATGCTCCCATCCCCTAACCATATGGGAATGCCAGGAATGACCTCCGCAATAATGGGAGGTGGAGGGGGACCTCCAGATGGAATAGGGCCTTGTAATGTTTCCCCGATGCATCCCCAAAACCAGATGGGCGGATTCCCTCGCATACAGGGACCTCTACACTCTCCTATTGCTGGAATGGGGCAGTACCCCCAGCGCCCCGAAGAGGTTTTACCACCTCAACAGATGCACCTTCTAAGCAAAGGCATGTCTCACCAGCGGCCTCCTCACCAACCAGACTCTTTTCCATCCATGCCCATGGGTGATGGCCCAGACCTGAGTGAGGTCATCAGGCCTACACATACAGGCATTCCTGAGTTCGATCTTTCACGCATCATTCCTGCAGACAAGCCCAGCAGCACCTTGCAGTACTTCCCCAAAAGCGAAGCCATGTCCCAGCCACAGCAAAATCCACACCAGGGCCAGCTGCCTCCACAGGCTTCTTCTGCTCATCTTCTTAAACAGCTCTCCTCGTCTGGACCTCCCCATAGCAGCATCCCCTCCTCCAACCCCCATATCGCGAACCTACAGAACATGATGGCTGAGCAACAGCTGCCTCTACACCCCTCACATTCTCATTGTGGGATGCGTCCAGGTATGGGCATGCCTCAGATCAGCTCCAGAGGCATGGGATCAGGAGGTGGGATGGGGCCCATATGCCACCCAGGGCACATGATGGGCAGGACAGGCATGTCTCCACAACAACAGCTCCAGCAACAACATCACCATCAGCAGCAGCAGGCCATGATGGCCAACAACCTCTTGCAACACCCATCCCACCCTCCTTGTGGCATGCTGTCTCCACAGCAACACCCTCATAATCTTATGGCCCAGCAGAATCTAATGATGATGCAGGCAAAGCAGAGGGGTATGGCTCTCCCTGTGGAACACTTTGGCCAGCAGGGCGCCCTTATGTCCCCTCAGGGGCCTATGATGGGACCTCCACATTCACAATCGGGCATGATGGGCCCCCAGAGTCTTAGACAACGGAGCATGTCCCTGGACAGCCCGTTGGGCTATGGGCCTGGAAGTATGGCCAATATGCCCTTTTAATCTGGCTTCTCTGTAAAACTGTAAAAACCTTGTTTCTTAATGGCTATTTCTCATTTGGACATGTTTTTTTTTATTGCCACTGACTAACTGTGGCAATCAGATGCTAAAAATGATGGTTTTAGTAATAAATGGTTTTAGTAATAATTTCTTGATGCTGAAGTTATCTTTTGGTGAAAAGAAAACTGTTGAGGGTTATCATTACAGTTATGTACCACAATCTGAAGCCATTTTTTAAGATAATTGTAAAAATTGTACATTTCAGATCAATGTGTTTGATTGCAAAGGCAAAAGGAAAATAGCCTCTGGGTTTCTATGTTCTAATTACATTCTGGCTACCAAACTGTTGTGGAAGGTAATGTATAAATATCTATACATAAATATTATATATATATATATATATGTGTGTGTATATATATATGTATATATATATATATATATATACATATATATACATATATATATATAGTTGCTGTAAATAAGATGCAATTTGTGCTTGTTTGCAACTGTTCTGTATACTGTGTTTTATTAGAAATCTAATTACAAATATGAAAAAAAAAATCTGTTCACTCGTTTTTTGTTTGATCATACCTGTCAAGTTTTGGATTTGAAAATAAGGGAAATTTTCCGGTGCCCGCCACAAACAGTCCCACCACCCCAACCAAGCTCCAGTATCCTTTACGTTTTAAGACAGGTGACAAGAAAGCTAAAATCACCACTTGTCAACCACTTATAAACTACAATTGGCTTTATGC
>JAUMHQ010000081.1:3717440-3735446 GCA_032361165.1 Enteromius paludinosus
GCGTCCATCATCAGTCGTTTTTTTCTTTTTTTTCCCGAGTCGTCACTGACTCGTCACTTATCAACTCATCATCTGACCTCACACACTAACAACTGCCATCTACAGTACCTGTAGTAGGCTACTGCAGGTGGCAGTTATTGCAAGGCTAGTGACAGAGCTCAGGTTCTTTTTATTTATTTATTTATTTATTTATTTATTTTTTATAACGCGGGTTAAAATACGGGAGATTTACGGGAAAATACTAATACGGGAGGACAGCGGGAAAGAAGGGTAAATTACGGGACTTTCCCGGCCAAAATGGGATACTTGACAGATATGTGTTTGATGTGTGTAATGGTACATTTTTGACTGATAAGTGCACATGCACAAAAAACAGGACATGGGATCATATCACTTTTTATTGTAAATTGTATCACTTTTTATATGCAAAGCACTGCAACATTTCATTTACTAGGCTTAGTTTTGCTTATTAATGAAACAGATTGTCCAAATTAATATGATTTCAAGCAAATGAATGCATTTATTCATGTGCAGGGATTGGCTCAGCATGCAGGTAAAGCTGTAAATCACAGGTAGTTGGTGATTCAAAGATCAAAACCAAAAAATATGTACACAAATATCTAGCTGCTAGAAGTATTGGCTACTTGTCGTAGTACTAACAGCCTCTGAGACGGATACCCTGTTCAAATTTTTTGTGTGCTGACCTGACAGGCACACACGCAGACACTTTATCTTTGCGACCAACTGCATGAGGTCTCTTCGGAAACGGACCCCAACGAAGGCATACAAGACTGGATTCAGACAACAGTGGGAAAAACCAATGCTCTCTGTGACTATTCTCGCCTGATTCAGTGTTTCTCGAGTATGACAGGTCTCAGGCACAGCACCCAATTCCATCAGTGTATTTATAAAAATGATGATGTTATATGGCAACCAGCACAAGCAGAAAACCAGTGTAACCAGTAGGGCCATCCGAATTGCTCCCTGTTTCTCCATACTCTTCTGGCTTTGGCAAAGAGTGATGATCACAGTGGTGTAGCAGTACCCCATGATCATCAGAGGCAGGAAGAAGCACAGTAGGTGTGTGATGAAGCGGCTGGTCAGCAACCAGTTGTTTGCATGGATGCCATGGTTGTGGTAAGAACAAAATAATCTGGAAGGGTTGTTCTTCACTTTCTCCACAGACAGAAACACGGTGTAGGGAATGGTCACAAATAGACACAGCAGCCAGAGAAGTGCACAGGTAAGGTGAACGGTCCTAGGCCGACGGGTCTGGAGACTGGGAATGGCGTGCACAATGGCGAGGTAGCGATCAAAGCCGATGCATGCCAAAAGCAGACTCCCACACACCAGATTTAGGCGATTAACAAGGCCCAATAGCTTGCACATGAAGTTTCCGAAAAGCCATCCGGCTACCCCTTCGGTAACTGCAAATGGTAAAGTGAAGAGGAGGAGCAGGTCAGCCAGTGCCAGATGTAGCAGATAGATCTCAGTGATGCGTAGGCTCCTACGCCGTTTAAGCAGAATGGTCAAAAGGAGGCCATTTCCTATCAGGCCAAGCAAAAACACCACGCCATATACCAGAGGTTGAAACACGGTGTGAAACAGATGCAGTTGGTCACTCTCATTGTCGCAGATGTACTTTCTTTCATCGTCAGGTCCTGCTGTTACATTTTCATAGTCGTTTAACAGGTCCTCTGGAAAAGTCTGAGAGTAGATATTTGAGTTAGATCAACAGTTGATTTCTTTTCTAGACATTGCAATATTCACAATAGATGGATTATCTTCAATAAATAAATAAATCTGATTATCATTACATTGTTTATAATTTGCATCCTTATTAATCATTTTCTATTTATTTAATTAACTAAAACCACAAACACTAAAAACAAAGTTTTTATATCCTCTTGTCACATTTACAGGAAGTAATTTAAAGGAAATCTCACTTCCTGTGTTTTTCTTCAGTTTTTAAAATGAAATTATTAACAATACAATTAATTATTATTATTTATTAACAACAACAATAATATAGCAAACTGTGATTAAGACAAAGTCATTTACAAGAAACAAGCTAAAGATATTTAACATGGGCTATATTTTTGCTGTTGTTTTTAAAATATACAATTCATTTAAAATAGTATATTCATTTATTTATTTATTACAGGATGCAAATGTAATCAATGATGACTACTGGTTCACAGGAGACGTCTAACCATAAATGATCATAAATAAGTAAAACCAAAAACAAACAAAAAAAGAGAAGTAACAGTTCAGAAATACTTACATCGAAAATTATGTTCTCTGTTATTTGATTCATATTTGTGTCGATGAGGTTAACAATGCTATTCTCTCAAAAGTGTATGTCCTCCACTCCGGGCTTAAAGGAATGCAATGTTTCAGTGATAAAACCCCCTCTGAACAACCAGCCCGTGATTTACGCTCAAGACTCAAGACACGCCTTATACCTCTACAAGGACACGCACTTGGCTTATTTGAATTCTTTACAAAAACAATGAAAGAAACCCACACATTTCCTTTACAGAACAAAAACATCTCCCATTATCCAGCAGTTCAGATTTATAGAGCACTGATTAGCACAGTTTGAACATTTGCACTAAACTTCAGCTGATCATTATTGCTGGTGGCTGCAGCGGCTGACCAAATCTTAGCACCTTTACAGGTTTTCTCAGCAGTCAAGCTTGGTTACAAGAACTTCACCAAAACTAAATTACAATAGGCTATTCTTTTTTTCTTTTCTTTTTTTATAAGTAAGGGAAAAATCGAACCAATGAAAATATTTTACATAGCAACAACATCTGAGAGCCAACGAACCATTTTTGTTCAAAATGTGTATGGTCCCCAAGTCAAATTATGATTAATTATACATATTATAAAATTGGACTTCACATAACATCTGATAAGTAGGCTATAGTTATCGTGTCTTGCCAAGGCAAGTGCAACTTTCATTATTGCTCATATTTGAGAGTTAGATGTACCTAGATGAAACCTCATTAACCACCTGCAACACTGTTGCATTGTGGCAATGACTTTAGCATGGACAAAAACATTTTTTTTAATCTAGCTGTGAAAATGACTGCTACAACCATGAACACAACACATGATGAAAGTGTGAATCTTGTTGGAGTGTCTCCAGTTTACTACCTAGGAAAAAAAAATCTTGATTTTTAATCACTTGTTACCACTATGATGTAGCTTTTAGCTATGATCGAACTATAAAATCCATCTATCCATTTTCCAATAGCTTCTTGAAGTCAAAGCCCAAATTCACTTCACTGTGTGAATATACATCAGTCTAATTGATAAGCAAGAGTCATTTAGCTACTTAATGCAATTAACTATCTGAGTAACTAAGTAACTATTTGAACCCCACAGGTGTCTCTATCAACAGATTCCTACTTTGTGCACACTAGACCTCTTCAACTCTCATGAAATAAGTAGTAATAATGATACAAAGGCATCCAAATGAATGTCAGACTGTTTTAAATCACATACATTACCACCAATGTTGTTAACTAATTAAAGGACTCGCATGTCAGGTTTCTGCCAAGAGCTAAGATAAAAACAAGATCAGGTAAGAATTAAACTCTGTTGCCATGTAATTATAATATTTAAAAACAAAAAAAATGCATCTCATACGCCTACAAAGGACGCAAACAAATAAAATTCAGCGCATATGCGACAGTTATTGTTTTAAAAACAAGACATGTAAAGTATATGTGGCATGTATTCAACACGAAAGCAGCCGTAAAATGCTTTTTCTAAATAATTTTAATGAGCGTAGTGTTTTCGTGGATTACACGGGCCCCTCATGTGACTGATATGGGAGGGTTTAAAGATGACTGGAAGCCATCTTACACACTCGCTTTACACCCCTAAATATTTGTCACAACTCTATACACCTATAATTCACAAACACAAACACACAGCAAGAGATTCTCAGCCACATCTGGTAAGTTTGCAGAGAGTTCTATTCGTGCTGTAACGTTACGCAGTGATATTTTAAATGGCGTTTGTGCTTTCGTTGTAGCTGAGTGTTTACATATAACGTTTCTGTTGTGCCTGTTATATTTTTGGCTCAGTCACAGCATTCGGGGATTGCTTTGGTAAGAAGTAAATATCTTCTATCAACTGTATTGTCGTTTGTAAAGAGAAGCGTTTAGTCATTTAGACCGCTTATGGAGAATGTGTGAGGTAAATTCGAGTGCGGCCTGTTTGTGCAAGCACAAGCTAACAACCTCGCGCACAGCACTAGTATATTCTTAAACTTTTTTTCTTAATTTTACCTACAACAAAAGCAATGTACAAAGATGGTATTATTATATCGGTGTTTCCTAATTTAAACAGCACGCTACTTTTACATTTTACTGTTATGAAGCCCTCAGCGGGAGCTGCGTAACGTTAGCTAAATATTAGCGTTAGCTGCGTGACAGCGACTTTCACGTTGTGTGGAGACAAGACGGACGAAATTGAAGTGTTTACCGAATGACAAATGAGGTGCGTTGATATGCTTTGGTTTACCGTGTTCGGTAAGCGAGTTTCGTAAACCGGACTTTCGGTTAACTTCATCTAACGTACAGAACTATAGTGTATTTGCGTTGTCTCTAGTTTTAACCGGATTCCTCCGCTGTTTAACCAAAGTACCACTGCACCTGTTTTACAAACACAACATCAGCGAATACTTAATATTAATGTTTAGAAAATCTGTGAATAGTTTTGCATAAATGAGGCTGTTTTTTAAAATGAGGCCTATCGTGTTGACTTCGTGCCAGGTGCTCCTGCCATCATCATTGAGGTTAGATTGGACATTTTATTAGGTTTGTGCTTAAGTTTGTTCATATACAGACCTGGGCTGTTTTCCCCTTTATCGAGTTATTCACAATTTGATTACAAAAGAGATTTGATTTGACAACTTTTACTTTGCCGTTCTGCCAGAGCTTTATCGGCATACAGTTAACTCCTTTTCTAGTGATTAGTTGCTTTAAATTCAGTGAAAATTGCCACACGATGAATTGGGGAACGTTATTACACACATTGGTCTGTAGCTATAATTGGGACACGTTTTACCAACGTAAAACGTTAACCTCTCTTAAAACGTTACCTGGCATAATTTGAGGTATATTTTATAGTCCATTAAATTCTGAAACATTTACAATATTTGTTTTCCGTACAAGAACGATGTTACAGTTTAAACATTTTTAAAAAGTAAAAACTGTACAAATGTTTGTGAAGCGCTGTTATTATTATTATGGATTTATTTTAATATTAGTCAGTGTGTGTTAATTAACAATTAGCAAGACGTTAGTTATATTTAGTAACTTTTTAATCAATTGAAAATACAGTCAAGATTGTTAGCTTGGCTTTTAATTTTAATAATGTAGGCTAAATGCTGAAATAAATGAGCGGTTGTTTTTTTTTTTTACTATTGTTCGTTGACTAATGTTATAAAAAAATGAACCTATTAACAGGTTTATTCATAATGGGAGTTGGGGATCCTTGCATTGTCTGGGTACAGGTTTGCGAAACCCTTGTCACAGTATCAGTGTTGACTAAACTTTTGACTTGTGGTTTTGTTTGACATTTCGTGCCTATTATGATGTTCTTTGGGTTTTTTTTTAAACAGGTTGAAAACCTTTGAAATCATTGACTAATTGGAGAGAAAGGAATGGACAGAATAATTGAAAAGACTAACACTGGCTTCCTGGCCCCTGGTCTGTGAGACCTACCTTTTGCATAGGAGGGATTCACTCATTCATGAAAGGATAATTTAAGCTAATCTTCCTCCTCATAATATCTGTGACCTGTTGCTTGAGTGACACTGATATTGAGATGTTCCACAAGAGACTTGCATATTGAGGAACAAGGAACTGGTGAAAAATATTGCTTTAACTTTGTTTTTTTTTTTTTTTTTTGGTGCGCTTTGGACACTGAGAAAGCTGTGTGAAGGACAACTTGCAATTATTTTTATTTTTTGTTTTTTGGAAACCCATTAAGATTAAGTATTATCTCCGCTGTTTATTGTCGCTCACTGTTTGGAAGAGAGAATATTTAAGTCATGAGTACAGCCAGAATGGAGAATCCAGTGATTCTTGGACTGTCGAATCAAAATGGCCAAATGCGGGGCTCTGTGAAGCCAGCAGGTGGTCCTGGAGGAGGTGGAGGGGGGTCCCAAACAACGCAGCCAGCCCAGGTCAAACCCTCCAGCACAGTCAACAACGGCAACTCCCAGCCTGCACCCACAGCCAACACTATCATCAAGTAAGTCCTTGAGGGAAGTGCAAATGATGCTGCGAGTGCTGATTCAGTATGGTGATGATTAGGATATGATTTCTTATTTTTATTTTTTTTCAGGCCTGGGGACGACTGGAAGAAGAATCTAAAGCTTCCTCCGAAGGATTTGCGCATGAGAACTTCAGTAAGTCTCAAACTAATAATTTGTATATTTCTTAAAGTATAAGAGATTCTGTACATATCTAACGTGCTGCTTGTGATCCTGAAATGTACAGGATGTGACGGCGACCAAGGGAAACGAGTTTGAGGATTACTGCCTGAAACGAGAACTGCTTATGGGCATCTTTGAAATGGGCTGGGAGAAACCGTCACCTATACAGGTAAAAAAAATAAAATAAACAAAATGGGGGTTGGGGGAAACCTGCTATTCCAAATCTCAATCCACTCTTAGACAAGAGGTCTGGGACACATTTTAAACCTACTGAGGAGGCGGCTTATTTCACGTAAACAGGATTAATTGCATCTTTTTGAAATCTGTCCCAGCCACTGCTGTTTTATTACAAGGTTATCCTACTGATCCTGGGACAAAAATTTAAAATAATAATTATTTAAAGGTAATACCTCACAATAAGGAGCCATTTGTTAACATTAATGTATTAATTAACATAAATTAACAATTAACACATTTATTGCACTCTTTATTACTCTGTTAATGTTAGTAAAAAATAAATACATAAATAAATAATTAAATATATTATAATAATGGTTGATTGTTTGCTCACAGTGCATTAATGTTAACAAAACTTGGGATTTTAATAATGCATAAGTAAATGCTGAATTTAACATTAAGATTGATAAATGCAAAAATATTGTTCATTCTCAGTTTGACTTATGTTAATTAATTGACCTCATTGTAAAGTGTGACCCATTTAAAATGTAGATTTATGACTTTGTAATTGACTTTGTCTTACACACTTGCTGTATGTATATAATGTAGAGTCTTATTTTAAATGACAACTGTTATGGGAGTGGCTTGATGAAGTGCAGGACATGCGGATAACATGATCATGACCCTTAAGAAACTTTAATAGTGAAATGTAATCTGTTTCAAAGAGAAAACTAAATGAAAGGCTAATTACTATATTCAAATAAAAATCTAACGCTTGCAAATTTTTATATTCACCTTAGAAATTGTGAATAAAAAAAGGGAATCATGTAAGTAAATGATGATGATGATAAAACATTTCTGTAGTTTTTTCCTCTTGGCTGTTTCCTCAAAGCCTAGGAAAAAAATAAATATGGAGCAGCCAATGTGTGATCTCTGGTACTCGTGGTCAGTACTGCTAGGGTAGGTTTATGCAGAGTTCACGCTGGATGATTTTCAAAGTCATCGGATCACTGTTGTTTCGCACTGCATGACTGCATCTGGCATAGCATTCAGCCATTGCTGTTCCCATTGCATGGTGGATCAGCGACAGGTGATGACACACTGCATGACTTTACAACAGGAAGAATAGCTGACCACTCTGTCTGCTACGCAAGCTATAGTCAAACACGCATGAGAAGTAATAAAGAAATGACACAAGATCACACTAATAAAAATAGAAGTCCTCTCCGAACACAATAAACACAGCCTTATAGCCTTTAAATGCTCTCAAAGTGATTTTAAAAAGAAAAATGCAATAAATCTTTTGTCCTGAATAGAAGAACAGTGTTTACATGAGAATCTACCTGTTCTCGATATTCTAATGCAAAACATGTAGTTATGTTGTTTACTTTCCTGTAGTTTTCTCCGCCATACCATTGACATTGTCTGATCAGCTGAAGGCTGTGCATTTACTGGATGGAGAGAGCTGAGCAATGATGTTAGTGTTTAAAAGCATACACAGTTTCTTTTTTTAAATGATAACCTTAATGTCGTTAAAATGAATGTAAGAAGGAAACATGCATTTAAATCATGAAAGATGCATTCATCACTATAGCAAACTGACATCGGGCACATTTTCTTGCAGAATCATCGATGGTCAAATACTGTTGCATTTTAATTTGATAAAGTGAAGAAAGTAACCCCATGAAAAGGTATAACATAAAATGTTCGCAGTATGTTACACGGTAGTTAAAACCATACAAACAATGCACGTGTTTTTACTCTGTGACGTGACCGTGTCCCCCTCCCCTCTGTCCCACACACATATGTAAATAACATGCTATATTATAGTTGAGCCAAGTTTTTAAACTTGTTTTCAAGATGTGTAGGCTATGCGAAAATTGTATTGGAAACATACCTTTTTTGCATGCAACAGAAGGCTTGTGGCATATGCTAGATTGAGTAGGCTGTGTAAGTAGAGCCCTGTGAAATGTTTTCAACCAATCTTGTAAATTAGATTTATTAAGATAGTGGTAATCCAATGCGTACATCATGAGCAATTCTATTTAATTTGAAAAGTCAAATACGTTTATCAATTCCTTTCTTGTGCAAGGTGGTTCTTAACAGGTTTACTGTTGAAATTTAAAACATGGAAGAAAATGATTTATTACTTTTTAATCAAAATATCATCATTCTGGGGAAAAAAAAAAAAATTAGTGTTTTATTTATTTTCATTTTTATTTTTCCTAATGTGTACTTTCTGTGTATTTTACAATAGTAATTATCAAGTAGAACGCTTGTGAAAGTGAGGCTCTGGAGAGGAAGTTAATTTGTTCATGTCCTCAAAGTGAGACAACAGGTGCTGAAAACACAGTGAGTGTCACGCATGCTTGAGCATGTGTAGTAGACGAAACCACATTACTCATTGACACAGATGTGCAGAACATGCACTTCATATTTAAATGACTGCGATTTAGGAGACCGCTAATCTATGAATTCTGATAATGGTTTAAACTGTCCCCTTAACTGAATTGGGTCCCCTACAGAAACGGGCTTCAGACTGTTCAGGATTTGTCCACTGTAAGGCAAGAAAAGATTGGATTTAATCGGACCCATCTGCTCATTATTGTGTTCTCACTCGTTCCTGCAGGAGGAGAGCATTCCCATTGCGTTGTCAGGGAGGGACATTCTGGCCAGAGCCAAGAACGGCACAGGAAAAAGTGGCGCCTACCTCATTCCCTTACTTGAACGCATTGATCTGAAGAAAGACAGCATACAAGGTCTGTGACTGTCGTGGTTTTGGCATATTTTACAAGATGTTGTTAAGTTGCACAATTACAGGCTTGATGCGTGACTTCAATAATTGTTTTCAAGTGACGCCATGCTTTAAATATTTTCCAGCGTTGGTTATTGTGCCCACTAGAGAACTGGCTCTACAAGTAAGCCAGATATGTATTCAGGTCAGCAAACACATGGGCGGGGTCAAGGTCATGGCAACTACAGGTGGAACCAACCTCCGTGATGACATCTTGAGACTTGACGAAACGGGCAAGTGTTCATAATGTGGAGGAACATGTTTTAAATGATTTGAGCTTATACACTTTTGTAAACTCTGGATTTGAATTTTTTTTTTTTTTATCTTTGCAGTGCATGTTGTCATTGCCACTCCAGGAAGAATTTTAGACCTCATCAAAAAGGGAGTGGCCAAAGTCAATCAAGTGCAGATGATCGTGTTGGATGAGGTATGTGCATAAGAACTTTTAACTAACTGATTTAATTGCCATACCATACTTCTCATCTCTTGCGTGTTTTGTCCATTTTACCGAGTAGGCAGACAAGCTCCTGTCACAGGACTTTGTACAGATGATGGAGGAGATTCTGAGCTATTTGGCCAAGCAAAGGCAAATTTTGCTCTACTCTGCCACCTTTCCACTGAGTGTGCAGAAGTTCATGGTAAGCCCACTAATTTCTAAACAAAACATTGTAAATAAAGTATGCTTTAAAAATAATTGTTTTATTTAAAATGTTTTGTTTTTATTTTAACTGAGCATTCCCCTGACTAGTTACCAACTTGGTAACAGTTAACACATTCAAAGTTGCAACGTAATGATTTGCAATATATATAGTAATGTAATATAATATAATATAATATAAGCTTAGTGACAGCTAGTGATTTTTGTGTATGTATGATTTACTGATATGTGTGTGTGTGTATATATATATATATAAAAATTTTTTTTTTTTTTTTACATGACTAGTAATTTACTTGGGGAAACTTGCTGAATTAAGTGAATTTTGTAGAGCTTTATTGTGCAATTTCAAGTAATAAATCATGAATATAAACTGCACGATTAAAGCTGGAAGTACAGCATTATAAGAAGGGAGAGCTATGGGTTTGTAACACACATATCGTGAATTTTTATTTATTTTTCTTAGTAGTTACAAAGCCAAAATCAATATTTGTGACTACATGCCGAGACCTTTATTTTGGTTTGTGTGGATGGTATGCGATAGAATGACATGTTACCGTTTGCTGCATTTTAAATCCTAATAAAAAATTAATCATTGTGTGCAAATGTTCAAAGGCTATCTTTATGCTTCAGAAAGTATACATTTACACTCTTTTTGTGAACAGAACTCCCATCTGCAGAAGCCCTATGAGATAAACCTGATGGAGGAGCTGACCCTGAAGGGGGTTACTCAGTATTACGCCTATGTAACTGAAAGGCAGAAGGTCCATTGCCTTAATACTTTGTTCTCCAGGGTAAAAACCTTACGATCCTTATGCATCCCACGCTCTTAGCTGACTAAGATGTGGAAATGAGCATCACAACATCAGGCATCCTTTTAAATGTTTGTTTTTGTTTTCAGCTCCAGATCAATCAGTCTATAATCTTCTGCAATTCATCACAGCGAGTGGAGCTCCTGGCAAAGAAGATCTCTCAGCTTGGATACTCCTGTTTCTACATTCATGCCAAGATGAGACAGGTGGGAAAATGGAGGGCGTGTGGTGTTACCGCACTGCTGTTGGCAGACTTTTGAAATGGTGCAAGTGTTTATTTTAATGAATTCTGAAGCATGTGCAAGATTCGTAATTTAAATTAGTTTGGCTTTAAAAACCAGTCATAATACTGACACTGTGAATTCTGGGTCTTAGTTAATGTTACGCTAATACAAGTTTGAATTTCCCTTTAGGAACACAGAAACCGTGTGTTCCATGATTTCAGGAATGGCTTATGTCGAAATCTCGTCTGCACTGGTAAGTACAGTTGAAAATATGGATGTTTATTAAGGTTATTATTAAACCTACAACTTGCTTTGGCTCTTAATGGCTCTATTAACTCTTTTAACCCTTTGCTTAGATCTCTTCACAAGAGGAATTGATATACAAGCTGTGAATGTGGTGATCAACTTTGATTTCCCCAAACTTGGGGAGACGTATCTCCATCGCATTGGCAGATCTGGTGAGTAGAGTTTCGTTGGTCTTCTGCTCTGAGATCAAGTAATGCTGTGTTGGAAATGTCACCGTTTGGCAAGTGAAATGGTAGTCGCTGACCTTCTTTCCCCACAGGCCGATTTGGACACTTGGGTCTCGCCATTAACTTGATCACTTATGACGACCGCTTTAACCTAAAGGGTATTGAAGAGCAGCTGGGTACTGAAATCAAGCCCATTCCCAGCAGTATTGATAAGAGTCTATATGTGGCAGAGTACCACAGTGAAAGTGGAGAGGAGGTTAAACTGTGAGCAGGAGAGGTACGTTCAATGTTCAGTCCCTCTAGAGCTTACAATATACATGCATGTTTAATTTTTAACACTTATTTTTTTTTCTTTTCTACTCCTCCAGATCACCAATCCTTTGTCCCCTATCCCCACCTTTTTTCCTTCCTTACTGTGTCTAGGGAATAGGGGATTTTTTTATTTTTTTTTTTGTTTAAACTATCTTCCGTCTGTCTTCCTTTTTCCCCCCTACTTCTTTATTTTATTTTTTATTTTTTTCTCGTTTGGTGCCACCACAAGGAATGTGATGTTGCGACGGCCCAATAATCGGGATGGACTCATGGCCTAAAAAAAAAAAAAGGACTGCTGCAGCGATATTTTCATGCTGAAGACTGCAAATCACTAAAGGCGGGAAAGAGGGGACGTGAGGATTTATCACCCAAGAATAAAAGATGACTACTTGTCGCCTGCAAGCACATTCTCACCCCACTCTCTCTGTTCCTCTGCTCATCTTCATATTTCTAGTCATTTGAAACAAGTGCCTTAACAAGCAGTATAACTTGTTCAAAAAGTAATAACCTGATGATTTTTTTTATTTTTTTTCTCTCCCTTCATAACTCATTTGAAGACATGGTCTTATTCTTTTTCTGGCTTTTGGCATTGCTTGTCTGCCCCCTCCCGTTTGACATCAGAAGAATAATTTTGCATTTGCCACCTGTAGATTTTCGGGGCAATGAAGAACAGGATTTCACAGTGGAACAGAGGATGGGGCGGCATGTGCAATTTATGCCGTCTCTGGCGTACTTGACTATGGTGTGAAGAGAAGCCCCCTGGAGAACTGAGATGATATCAGTGGGCATAAAGACAATAATGGGGCTAATGTTCCTGTGGCAAGCTTTCAAAAGTCCCACAAGGCTCCCAATGGCTTTTTCCTTCATCTGCTCGTGGAACATACCAAGCCTCTAGAGACCCATAACTCTTTCCCCCTCTGTCTTCAGTGGGCCAACACTAAGAGACTTGACCAGACTCAGACCAGCCTTTCTCCTTGGCCATGAGGACTCCTGCTTTGAGACGAATGTGGACTACTTTATCTTTTTGTTTCTTTCCCCCCCTCCTCTTTCCTCCTGATTTCAGTGCAGTTTTGCATTGCTGTTAGGTAGGCACTCTGTCCTAAATGTGCCGTTTATACAGATCTGGCACATTTTGTAAATACTTCCTTTTTTTTTTTTTTTTTAAATTGATTGTTTTAAAACAAGCTAAAAAGGCTGGATGACCATTTGAGGAGAATGTCAAAAAAAGATCTTTTTAAAAATCAGGATTTTGTCAGCACTGGGCTGCACTTACTTAGTTTATGCCCTTTTTTCCTCCCCAAGGGGAAATGAGTTTAGCAGAGTTTAAACCTTTCCAGGCTGTGCACCACCCTTGTTTTTGTTTTTTTGATTTTTAAATCCAAAAAATATTTTGTTCAAAGTTTTTGAGTGCAAGTTTCTAAGCGTTTCAGCAGGTGGTGCAATTGTTCAAATTTGCACTTGTTCACTCTAAATTATTAACTGTCTGCCATTACCCAGTGTTGACAAGTTCCTGACATGGGTTGCTCAAATAAATGGCCTCATTTAAGGGTTGTGAAAACATGAGGCTTATTTCCTTTCCAGCCTTTTGCTTGTAACACTGACTTACGAGGCACTCGGCAGAGTCCCTTAGCCTGGGTGACTCTAAACATAGAGATAATTTAATATTATTATCATCATGTAATAGTGCTACTCGCTGCAGTGCAGCTCAAATTGGCAACGTGCAAAAAATGTTGAATTTATAAGCGAGATGTGTAGCTGTTACATGGGTCTGTGTTTTTTCTGCCACTGGCACTAGGACATGACTTTAAAACAGAGCGTTTGGGGTGGGAGGATTGAAAGGCTTGGATGTTCACATTGGAAAAAGGAAAAATGGACAAAAAAAAAAAACAACCGGATGCCAAGACTTCTAAACGATGGACTGACATAATGTAGCGGCAGAGACATGCAGTGCATTGTGAGTCAGCAGGCTTTTTTCCGTAACAAGACCATGTTCTTGAGATGCTGCACAGACTTAACAGAAGAATCTAAACCTTTGCAGTGTGGGCTGCACTTAAGTTTGAACTTTAGTTCAAGGGTTGGGCAATAATACGGGCTGCACATGATTTGGGAGCACTTCCTCGGTTAGGGCAGAGGTGTACAAACTAAAAGGGATATTTTAGTTTTGTTTTTTTTGTTTTGAGGAAGTATTGTGGTAGGGTATTTAACATGGGGTCTGGGTATTTCATGGGTGCTGAGAACCAAATGATTAATTTCTTTTTGCAGTGGAATATTTATCGCCCCTCCCCCCAAACACTAATAGGCTTTTTTCTTTTTTTTTTTCTTTTTTTGGGGGGCGGGGTTGTTGACAGGGGCTTGCTTAAGACACTTTAGCCCTTCTGCTGCTTTTTGGATAAGTTATTCGTTTTGACCCATGATGTTTTGAGGGTTGCAACTTTATCGGGTGGGTTGTTGGGAGGGATACAGTTTAGCCACAGTTTTTGTGACGCAGAATTAAATTTTTATTTTACGTTGGATTTTAACATCACCAACGTCCCCATTTTAAAAAGGTAAAAAGATGAGGTGAGATGTTTTATTTATATTTTTGAAAGGATAGGCTTTGTCTACTGTGGCATGTTGCTGTTAGTTTTCCCTAATGCAATTAAAGTTTGTTCTAACTGTATGGTTAGTTGCCAAATTCTGAGCAAAGGCTATTGATCCCATATTATAGAAAATGCAACCTTTTCCCAGTGACATTGCTTGAATCCTAGCTTGTGTTCTCTTCTCTATAGTGCATGCCCCATGGTGTGTTCATCACCGGTCTGATCCCCTTTGTTTTCTGTTTGGAGGGGTTCAAACATCTGCCCATAGAGAAGAGTATATGAGTTACTGGGCTTTTTGGCAGCAACCCAGTCTTTTTCAGTAACCACTTGCAATGAAAACCACGGTTCGTTCCTGAGATGCTGTAAAGCAGCATGTGATTGGATGTGCTGTGGTCTTCGCCATGGGTGGTTGGGGTTTTGATTTAGTTTTTTGTTTTGTTTTTTTCTGTTTATTTTGGAAGAATGGGGTGGAGAACATCTCACCAGTTTAAGATGTTTTTTTTTTTTGTTTTTTTTTCCAAAGCATAAACAGTTCTCATCTTTATAATCCACGCATTCTTCAATGTTGTTGGTTTTATGTTTGTTTACATTGGGTGGGAATTTTTTTTATGTATTTTTTTTTTTTGTGCGCTGCCCTGATGCATCTTGTCTTGGCTCTAACACTTTACCTTATCCATATGTTTAGTGTTGTGAGTACATGAATGCATCAGTCTGGGCAAGTGGGAGGGAGGGAACTGGAAATAATTGGTTTAAAAAAAAAAAAAAAAAAAGAGAAAAAAAAAAATAAAAAAAAAAAAAAAATTTGTGAGTTTGGGGTAAGGAAAATTTGGTCTGTAAACTTTGCCCTTAAAATTGACCCTTTTTTTTTTATTATTTTCGGCTACTGCAGATTAAAATATCCAACCAAATTTAAGAAATCAAAATGTTTTTATTTTTTTTTTCATCTTTTCAATTTGGCCTATTTCAATTGACATTTTTCTCAGTGATGCGGAAATTTTAAAGATTTGAGATGTGTGAAAATGCAATGGTTAACATCTGTGATGGTTTTTGTTTGAAAATAAAGCTCACTGAAGTTCCATATTTGTGTAAGGTGTCTTTTTTGTGGTTTACTTGTAAGACCACTTCTTGTAACAGTGCTATATTTTATTAGTCTCTGTCTACCGATGTTACTTTGTTTCCCTAGATGTCAGTATTTTCTGTTTCAAAAAAAAAAAAATATATATATAAAAATACTGCTCATGTAATGCCTATGTACTGATATCTGACAGCGAAGTACAGGTTCATCTTATGCAATGTTGAAACTGATTAATTAGGTATGTTTTTAAACTGACCCCTCCCCTGATCATAGATTAGACAGGGTTCAGAGTTTTAAAACGCAGGAAACGGTTCACTGTCTGTTCATTTCAGCTAAATAATTCAGCTCATCACGATGCATTGGCTAGTTCTAGTGACCTTTTCATTCATTCGTCTCCCTTCATCTGGAGACACGCTCCTGGCACCTTGTGACAGGTTAGTTCCCACAAGTACCTTCTTGATCGAGCTGCTTTTCTGAATTGTCCATCGAGATGGGTACATTTCATATTGAGATTAGGCTATTACTTGGAGATTACAAGTCTTTGTCATTGGGTTATGTGCAATGATTTGTGAATTTATGAAATATGAGCTTTGAAGGTTGTCCTTACTGTATACTTATAAAAGACATCAACAGCCGCCAGATGGTATTCTCATTATGCCTGAACTTTGAGTCAATGACAAAGCAGGTGGAGTGTTGAATGTGGAGAAGCTGAGCTTTGAACCTTCATCAAAGAAGAGCGGTAGAAAGCAAGTTATTGATCTAGGTTTTTACAAGCTTAACCTGTGAGTGCCAGACAAGAAGTGGGCAGACAGACAAACTGCCCTGTTATTCTGTGCATCAGATGCTTGACTTGTTTGTTGCCACCAGTCAGATCTACTGCGCTGGAGAAGTCCTGCGACAGGTCCAGATGGCCAAACTGTTTGATGATGACAAGTACTTTGTAGATATGAAGTTGACTACAGCTCCTGGTGAGTCAAGCATGTTTGATTTGTTCTGATGCCCATCTGAAAGGCGCTCGGCCTGTGATTTCCTGTACTCTGCTATTTCCCTGCTTACCCATAGAGGTCATTGTGGAGGCTTTTGCCAATCTGACCTCAGGGTTCCCAAATAAGACAGTCCCAACCTCAGAGCTACAGAAGTTCGTGCAAACATACTTTGAAGAGCCGGGTAAGGAGTTCGAGCAGTGGACTCCTCCTGACTGGGATTCAAAGTAAGAACAATTTTAGTGGAATTGTCTTAGCAGGATAAAATGAGAATGGTTCCCTTAAAAAATAAATAATGTAATTTACTGACCACCATGTTGATTCTAAACCAGAATTGCTTTACCTTGACCATAGAGCACAAGTGTTACAAAAAGCCATACTGGAGCTATATGACTTGAGGGTGTTGAATTTGAATATCTAGATGAACAGTTCTTTTAAGTCTGAATGTTAATGTAACCACAAACATCTTTGTTCCCTCTTCCATAGACCAAAATTCTTGTCCAGGGTGTCTGACTCAAAATATCGCAGTTGGGCCGAAGAACTGCACAGTTTATGGAAGTCCCTTGGTCGAAAGGTAAATGTTGGTTTTCAGTAATGTATGGGACTGTGTGCCGCTAACTAATATTTATCTTCATACTATATACATGGCTGTGCAGATTCGGGATGACGTCAGAGACCACCCAGAGCTGTACTCACAGATTTACACCCCACACCCAGTCATCGTGCCTGGTGGCCGCTTTAGGGAATTCTATTACTGGTTAGTGTCTCTCTCTTTTATCACGTACAGTGCCTTGCGAAGGTGTTAAATTTCATTTCATTCTTTTTTTTCACTTCCATTTTATGTTGCTGTTAAACTGCTTCAAATGATTACCCCCCCCCCACACACACACACACACATCAATCTACATTCCATACACCATAACTGTACAGCAAAAAATGTTTTTAACTTTGCAAATTAAAAAAACAAACCTAAAACGATTCCAGTGCATTCCAGTGTATCTGGGACAGCTGAAATATAGCTTGGAGCATTCGTATTGCTTGTAGATGGTACTACTTTTACAACAAAGTGAACCTGTGGCAAATTCAGTTGAATGGGTATGATTTGGAAAGGCACATACATTTTAATAAAAGTTGTGATGATGTTAAAGCAGTTAAACATAAGGCAGCAACATAAGAAAATGTGCGGGGGAGGGATAAAGGGGTATGAATATTTTCGCAAGGCACTGTACATACCATAACATAACCATAAACCTTCAAAGACGGGCCTGTTGGGAGTTCAGTGGTATGTGCTGCTGCTGAAGCCATTTATTTGCATTGTTCCAAACCTTTTTTAAAATAGTGGAATTAATGCTAAATTAACCACATTACCCATCAGAAAGTTGATAAGACTTTCATATATTTTAGATTCATTACACACAACTGAAGTAGCTCAAGCCTTTTATTGTTTTAATATTGATGATTT